>CAUYRH010146150.1:0-133789 GCA_963574655.1 Perodicticus potto | reverse complement strand
TAATTGTCCTCATATCAAAATTGAGTACATGGGATTCATGCTTCTTCATTCTTGTGATGCTTTACTAAGAATAATGTGTTCTACTTCCTTCCAGATGAATACAAAGGCTGTAAAGTCTCCATTTTTTTTAATGACTGAATAGTATTCCATAGTGTACATATACTACACGTGTTGGTTGCCCAGCTAGTTTTTTTAAAGTTTATTTTTGTAGAGATGGGGTTTCTCTATGTGGTTCTCAAACTCCTAGCCTCAAACAATCCTCCCTCCTGGGCTCCTCAAAGTTCTGGGATTATAATTGTATGTCACCACACTCAGCTACATCTTCGTATTTTTTAAGGTTTATGACATGAGACCTTTAAGTAATAAATTTGATATTTTAAAATTTATTTCTAGTTGCAAACTCATTAGAATTGCTTTGCTTATTTAACAAAGAAATATAAACTCCCAACTATGGTTATTTCTGCCACTTCAGAGATACTTACCCTAGGCTCACAATTTAGCATTTTTGGTGGGATTTGAATAATACCCTGCACTGGATTAGAATTTAATATGGACACTAAGGATCTTTATGTTGTAATAAGGGTAGAAAAATAGTCCATCATGGATGTAATTAATGCCCTTCAAGATCTTGTTTAGAAGTATTCCGTTTTCATGAATTTTATAAGTATCTTTTCATTACCAAGGTAATTTTTTTCTCTTTTAGATTTCATTTAAATCTAACTGATAAATTTCTAATCACAAGAATCCAACAGCCAGCTGTAGTCTAAGGCCCTCCTGTCATCTTCTGCTCATGGGTGGTGTCAACCCAAGGAGATACCCAGACCATTGCAATTCTTAGATGCGGAATCTTTTTGTCTCGTCCCTTAGATTCTTTAAACAAGACAGAGCAATTTGATTAGTGTTTTCTTAAAGAACTTCACATGACACAGTTGTTTGGTTACATTATTCTACTTCCTTTCTCTGGGTTTATAGTATTTTAATTGCAGTTTTAATCCTGTGTTTTGTATAAAGCATCCGTAATTCCCCTGGTGGATAGAACCCATAGAAGTAAAAAGTGTTGTTCTTATTATGCATTCCCTTGTCTGTTAGTGCTTTGATAGATTCCTTAATCCACTCTTCAGAATTGCTGTATATATTGTGTTCTCTTTACAACACGACTGTAGTGAGTAGGAGGAATATTTGAGAGCAGGATAAATAGTAATTGGCAAGGAGCGATAACATTGATTTGTGCAAGCTTCGTGTCCAACCCATTCTGAGGCTGCTATTGGAGTAATGGATGAGATGAAAGGAGTGCCGATTTGCTAAAATTTACTTGGAGAAAATATCAACATGGCATGAGGGCTTTGAAAGCAGTGCCCGTGGCAGTTTCTGTGGCTCCTGGAGAAGTGAATGCGCTAACTGCAGAGCGACATGGGGTCTGGGCAAAGAGGCCTGAGATGCTGAGAGTGAGCAGGGCACTCTGGAAGCCTCTAGATGGGGGTGTCTGCTTATTCAGTCTGGGCAAATACCCCACAAATCACCAGGCAGGAAAGAAAGACAGGTTAGAATGATAGTAAACTCCAGACTCCTCAGTGCTATTTTTCTACAGAAAGGGAAATGTGATGAATATGAAGAGCCGCTCAGCATCGCCATAGCACCTGCTGCCTCCAGTGGTGTGACCAGGGTAAGGGTCACCACTGGCATCCTCCCGTACCAGGCTCTCTGGAGCTCTTGTTTGAGAATAGCGTTCCTCTGGGAAACCAAAAAACACAGAATGACAAATTAGAATGGAAGGGAAGCATTTTGCTCAGTTTTTCTGCAAAGTCATGAGCCATACTGACCTAGGCGTTTAAACCCTGGACGCCTGCGGTTTTCCACCTTTCCAGTGAACATTCTACTCCTTGTCAGGCATGGCTACCAATAAAGATGATACATTAAGATTTATAAGCAATCACCAAATGTGGCCAGTCCTAAAATAAATGTCTCCAAGGAGCAGCAGCAGCAGGGGCAGCCACTATTTCAGGATTCTGCCAACACCAGATGGAGATTCTGTCCTTTGGTTAGAATTCTTCTAAGACCTTGGCTGACTGGTGAACTTGGCAGACCCAATTATTACAGCAATTAAGATTTTAAAATGTGAGTCAAATTGTGAGCCAACCTGCACCAAAAGCTGGCAGACAGATATCCTGAATTTAGGTCAGGGCTCTTGTTCCCCGTGGCAGAGGTAATTCAATTACATCTCAGCCCCAGGCGTGCAGATTCTGAGCCCCGGAGAGCTGGTAGTTATAATAGGTCCTCGCTGGGCTGAAGAGACCCAGGGACTCCCATCCTGCCTGAAGCCCCTCATCTCAGCTCGGGGGCGCTGACCTCCAGGAGCAGCAGGAGAAGCCACCATTTGTTCTGACAGTCACCTCCCTGGGAAGCTGCCATGCTGACTCCAACACCTGTGACAGCCACGTTTGCCTGTGCTTCGTTTATTGCTGAAAGATTCCTGAAGGATTTGTTGGTATTCTGATAGGATCTTCAAGTAGAAATGTTTTTCTTTAAGGAGTAGAATTTTTTGACACCAGTATTTGTTTTTTAAGATACCACTAATTATTGTTGTTGTTATTATTATTATTTAGATACTGTGTCCATAGTAAAAATTCACATGTATGCATTAATGTACACAGCTATGATTAAATAAAAAAAATTTAAAAAAATAATTCACATGTAGTCACATCAATGTGTTCAAAAAAACAGTTGTTTTTATATGATAGCAAGTATGCAGCCAGAATAGTCTTTATAAAGTGACAGTAAGGGCAGTTTGAAAATAACAATTTCAAGCTTCCATTTTTTTTTAACTAAGAATTTTAAAGTAAATCTGTCCCCATCTTGTTCATGATTATAGAGGAAAATAAATAAGACGTTGGATAAGTTTATCTTTTTGTTTAACCCTTATGTTCCTACTCTTTTCCCTCAAACAGCAACACCAAAAAAAACGTGGGTAATTTCAATTGGTGGGGGAGACCCCATCCAAATCTGGGCTGATGCCATTGCCCTCATCTAACTGCAGGAGAGTGATTTAAAATTTAGAACGTCGGCTGGGTGCCCATAGCTCAGGAGTTAGGGAGTCGGCCACATGTTCCGGTGCTGGTAGGTTCCAACCTGGCCCAAGCCTGCTAAACAAAAATAAATAAATAAAATAAAACTTAGAACCTCAATTTCCCCATCTACAAAAGAGAGAGGATGAACTAGATCGCTTTGCTCTGTGGTGCCTGCCAGTGTGGGAAGACTGTGGTCTGAGAGGTCCAGATGAAAGGAACATCCCTGGGACCAGCCATGGTGACTGCAGTGACAGGAGCAGAGAGAGAGAGACAGCTGCATTTGCCAGTCATAATCTAGGGGGTCTCGTGGTGTCATTTCCTCTACAAACAATCTTGAAGACTACACATGCATTTCTTGAGCATTCTGGTGAAAGAACAATTCCAGGTTAGTGCAACACGTCCCCTTCATCGCTGAGTGGGACGGGATGGGGACACCCATGTCAGGTCCTAATCTGCTCAGCACTTAGTTTTAGCACTCATTCATTCATGGACGGGCTGGTGGGTACCTAGCACCATGGTGGGCTCCAAAGACACAGATGATTAAGCCAAGTACTAAATGTTGAGACTTTACAGTCCATTGGCACCAGTGGACTTTGGGGGGGGGCAATAAATGTTTCATTTTTCTCTCCAGCTTTGGTTGGTGTCAGCGAGGAGTGGTTCTGGGAGATGTCGGAAATTTGAAAGGACACCTAACCTTCTGGAGAGGACTGCTGCTTGTGACCACACCCTTGGACTTAGCCAGTCCAAATTCCCATTCAAATGGGAAGAACATTTTATTCTACAAAATCACTTAGTTATGCCTGTGACATGCTAGTCCAGAAAACTCCCAATATTCTGTTAAGAGGAGAAGGTGACTGTCCATTCAAGAAATGTTAGAGTTTTTAATGCACTTCCCATATTTCCAGTGTTCTTCACCAAGTAGAATCCCTTCCACAGGAATGTAATAACATCTCTCTGAAAATCCTAAAAATTGGAGGGACCGTCATGGTTTAGTGTGATTTGAACTAAAGACAAGAAGGCTCACCAGGTCCCTGCTATTTGGGGATCTTAGATCTTAGCGGGTAGCTACTTGAAGCCAAAGTGATCAACTGGAAAGTCAAAAAGCCATTCAAACAGGAGTTGAAAATTCAAATGAATGAAGTCTTAGTATCACTGAGGGTTTGTCTAAATTCAGATGAACCCATTTAATGCAGACCACCTCCTGAAAATAATAGTGACATCTAATGCCAGTACTTCACAGTTTCTGAAGCACATTCACATCCATTTTCTCTTATTTTGAAAATCTCTTAAGGGTGGGTTCTCAGTCAACACCACATCTTCCTAGTTGTTGTTATCAGAAGCAACGACTCTCAGGCTGTGAAGAAGCAGACAGTTCCACTGGCACTCTGACCTCGCTGCAGTCACTCACCAAGGTATACCCCTGTCCTCACTTCCTGTTCTGGTATGTGACAGCTGAGGACGCAGCAGAGAGCTTTGATCCTGAATTAAAGTCGTGACTTGTCTAGATAAATCCCCTTTTCAAAGTTGATTTAGTACAGATCTATTTAAAACAGCATCTCTATTAAGAAGATTTATCATTTATACACAGCACTGGAGTAAAATTATATGCATTTTGGTGTAGCAAGATGGTTTGCAGAGCCCACTGGGGTTCTGAGGCCACATGTCTGAGCTAACCCACTGGAATGCCCAGTTGCTCTCTCTGCATCTGTGGCCCACTCCCACATCCCTGAACTTCAGATAACCCCTGAATCCCCAGGGCCTCCTGTGCCTGGCCCCTTCCTGAGTTCCACTTCCCTCTTTTCTTTTTCTACCTCAGGCCCCAGGCATGATTGGTATGACTCAGAGGCATAGTAATTTAGGCTGAATTAAAAAGATGGAAAAGTAAAGGAATTCTTATATTCTTTGTAACCAATAAATTTCCCTGGTGCAAATTTAATATTAAATGCAGACTGAAGCTAACATGGTTCTTCAGGGAATAACAGAAGGATATCGGATCTTAAAGGAGAGTGCTAATTGAAAGGAATAGCTGACTGGGAAGCTTTTAATACATATTTACTTTTGATGGCTTAAAAAAATAGAACCTCTGTAAGTTGATTATGCAAGAGACTGTAATAGCTGGTCAACATACAGAGGTGGTTAACATAAGGAAGTGGGCCTACTCTACTGACACATACTTGTGGTACACGTCTGGTCTATGAAAATAGGTCAACTTAAGGACCTAAGGTGATCAGTGTAGGAAGAAGGTCAACTATGGAGGTTTTCCTGTAAGTCTGCCAGAGGAGGCCACCGACCACCTCCTCTACCCTCCAAAATAACAAAAATCCCTTCGCATGCTACAGTATATATAGACATCTGTTCTGGAAGCTAGTAGGCTAAGGAATAAAACAAAAGTGCAATAATCTTTAGCATTCTATTACAGATGACAAGTGGCCAAAGCAATTACTTAAATCTAAAGTAGCATGAAATTAGTCTGAGTTTTGTACCTCAGTATCTCTGAAGTGATTGGTCGCAGGCAAACAAATACAGAGTCCCTCCCCTCACTGGTCATCCTTTTAATACCTTCAAATTTATTATTGACTGGGGTATTAGTCTACGTTCTTTGACCAAGACTTTGGTAAGTTAAAATATTCACCCACATTGCATCTTTATCAGAAAAAAATCGTTCTTACTACATCCAAAAAGCAGGATTCATAAAATATGGAGTTTTCAAGTCAAATATTAACATTGGCTCTGATATCTTAGGACATATGGTGGAACTGCGGCATTTCCAGCTCAGCACTGGTTGAGAGTCAGCCTTAGCCTTGCAGATGTTGATATTAGACCTTGACCTCAGTCTGTGCTGGGCCCAGGGAACGAAGGCAGGTTCAGGGTCTGGAGATCACTCCACTGCTGCAGGTGACAGTACTGTGGACAACCTGAGCAGCACGTGGTTGAGGAAAACATGTCAATAAAATATTTGGAAATCACCAGAAGTACAGAGAGTTGATTGACTGCAAAGAGGTCCTCAGGACACAGCAGGTCCTGGCCATGAGGGTGGAGATTCAGGCACAGAACCCAGAGCCCAAGGAAGCTGACTAGAATTTGCATGTACAGTGTCTCAACTTTCCTAATGCCGCGACCCTTTAATACAGTTCCTGTGGGTCGTGACCCGTGGGTTGAGAACAGATCTAGAAGAAAGCAGACAGAGAAAGGAAGTCAGTTCATGAAAATGTAGCACCAGACTGTATTTCATTCACAGGGACAAAGTATAATCCAGTTTATTAGAACCAATGTTAGAGGTCAGAATAAAAGCAATGGAAAGTTGTCTTGATTCTAAGTTGTCTCAGTTATTGGGTTGAATTTATGTCTCTGCTGGCTCATTTAGAAGACAGACAGGGTGATCTTCTATTTTATCAATATTTTCCTAAAAACAAAAGCAAACAAAACCTGACAAGCTTAAATCATTAGTCTACCTCTTTGATTTTATTTGAATTATCACAAATTGGTACCAAAAGAGCAGATAAACCTGAGACTGGTGAAGCCAAAGTAACATTTAGGTATCTTGAATATTAACTTGGTTGTTATCAAGTATTATAAGAAATCCAAAGAAATTTTTTCTATTCATGTCAATAAGATTTTATTGAACTCTGACTATCAACTGGAAAGTGTGCAGTTTGAAGACACAGACAAGACCATTTTGACCTCAGTGCCTGGGTTGAAATAGCCAACAGTCCGCAATGGAGGAAAGATAAACATATGTGCTCCTGTCCACATGCAACCTCTAAACAGTGTATCATGCAATGCAGGGCCTCCCAACTTTGCAAGAACAGAGTTTTTAGAAGTTTCTCCATCAACAGATGTTATAAATTAACAAATAGGGTAATACAGGTCTGCAACAAGCAAGAGCTTTTGGAAGATGAAAAAAATTTTGTTTCAATATTGAAATTTAATATCACAGGGTAGGAACATTCTAGTACAGTACAGACTGTCAAAGCAAGAGAGCAGTGCCTCCCATGAAATTGTGCATGCCCAACTTTTGTGTACTTCTTTTTCTTTTTGGTGGCAACTTGTTCTCTCTGTAACTAATCTTTTTCATTAAAAAAAAAAAATGATTAAGGTCATTGTGACATCCTAAGCTACAGAGAGAGGAAGAAAAGGGAGAAATACATTGGGAAAAAATTCATAGTTGAGTCAGATCAAAGGCACTCTTACATTACCTGGGTTTTGTTTTTTTTGTAATATTTTTCCAAGAAAAATTGAAAAGTAAAACTTAGATTAATAAGTTTTAACTTGATACTGAGAAGTAAGGCACATTTTTGTGATTCTTTGGTGGATTTTAAATCATCTTACTACTGAAAAGCAAAACCATTTTTCTTTAACCAGTAATATAACATATCATGATATACAAATATCTAAATTCATTTCACATATTGAAAATGTCACTTTTTTGGTGTCTGTATCATTGCACCAAAATTAAAATGACAATAGCTGTTATGATTTTTTCTCCTAATTTCTTGCTGGAAAGATGAAAATAAGTGCTCTCCTATCCTCTCTCAGCACTTAATCTTATTCTATCTCCTGCAGAACACAAGGGCTTAATAATCCAGCGGCCAGTGTGTTCAATGTGCTATATTATGCGAGGAGGGTGGGCAAGTCTATTATGTATTGATCTGAAAATCAGTCACTGGAAAGCAGTGCTTTAATAGTGTAAAATGACAGATCTGACAGTTGGTTCAAACAAGGAGTATTTTAAATTAAATTATAAATGAATGTTACATTATAATAAGTGATTTTTTCTATATTTATTGAGATGATCACATAATTTTGCTTCTTTTATTAATGTAGTATATATTTATTACTATTATTATTCTTTGGTAAGAAGAATAAATTATTATTCTCATATGGTAAAATTTGCTTTTTTTTCCTACAGTTCTATGGGTTTTGAAAAATGCATACATCCCTGTACCCACCATTGCAATCAAGATATATAACAGTTCCACCTGCCAAATAGTCAGTAAAGTATTCTTTGTAATTAACCCCAATCCCAACTCTTAACCTTGGCAATCACAGATCCTTTTTTTTTACGTTATGATTTTACCTTTCCCAGAACGTCATATAAATAGATTAATACTGTATGTAGCTTTCGAAACAGGCTACTTTCACTTGAAATTTGAGATTCTATCACAGTAGATCTGTAGTCGATCACCAACCTGCATTGGCCACCCTCTTTAAGTTGACCTAATTCTCATAGACCAGACATGCACCACATGTACTCAATGTAAGATCCCTAAGTTGACCACCTCCATATATTGACCAGTTTATTACAGTCCCCTGGGTGGTCAACTTATAGAAGTTCTTCTTTATTTGAGATTTAACCGTGTTCTGTTTGTCAGTATTTTGTTCCGTTTTGTTGCTGAATAGTTTTATATTGTGTGGATATGCCGTGTGTCTATCAATTCACCAGGTGAAGAACATCTGGATTATTTCCGGGTTTTGGTGATTTTAAATCAAACCACTCTAAATGTTTGCATACAGGTTTTTGTATAAATCAAAGTTTTGATTTCTCCTGTGTAAATACCTAGTAGGGAGATTACTGGGTCAGTGTTAGACTATACATATCCTTGACACTTTGTTCATTTTCCCCCAGTCTTTTTGGTCTTTGTTTTTCAGATAGGATCATTTTCGTTGATCTGTCTTCATGTTATCATCACTAGGCAATGATTTTTTAAAGATTTCAGATACAGTACTTTTTTTTTTGAGACAGAGTCTCACTATGCTGCCCTCGGTAGTGCCATGACATCACAGCTCACACCAACCTCAAACTCTTAGACTTAAGCAATTCCCCCGCCTCAGCCTCCCAAGCAGCTGGGACTTTAGGCACGTGCCACAATGCCTGGCTATTTTTTGTTGCTGTTGTCATTGTTGTTCAGCTGGCCCGGGCCAGGTCAGAACACGACAGCTCCGGTGTATGTGGCTGGCGCCCTACTCACTGAGCTGTGGACACCACCTTCAAGTATAGTATTTTTAAGTTCTAATATTTCCACTTAATTTCTTTTTACAGCTTTAATTCCTCTGCTAAAAACTTCTATCTTTTCATTTATGTAAATACGTTTACCTTTATCTTATAAAGCACAGTTATACTAGCTGCTTTAATATTTTTGATATTCTAACATCTGGATCATCTTAGCACTGACTTTTTCATTACCTTTGCCCTTAATAACTGATCACCTTTTCCTAGTTCATGATTGTCATGTTGTCCTGGATACTTTGTATATTATAAGGTGTCCTGGGTCCGTTATTATCCTCTGAGGTAGACATATGCTCATTGTTATACAAATACACCATTTTCCTCTGATGGTAACGCTTTGTTCAGTGCTCTACCCACATCTAATATCTTCCTTCATCTCCACTTATGGATTAACTCACTGTAGGGAAAACTATCTGATTCCTGATATGTGTTGGACATCACGTTAGAATGCAATGTCCAATTAAGTGGATATGTTTTTGTCTGATGTACACAGAAAGAGGCTGAAACTAGGGGACAGGAAATAGCTTTTTCAAGATCACATAAACAGCAAGAATCAGCACCAGGGTTCAAACACAACAAGCTCTAACACAAAAGCCCATTCCATTACCATCAACCCTCACAATCTCGTGAAACCTCCTTCCCTTACTGTGGTCCAACTTTAGCAGCATTTCGCTTGGTCTTTTATGTAAATACTTTGCAGCCTTTCTCATCACACAATCCTATAGGTTGACTATTTAATGTGAACCTTATTGCTTCAGTGAGAATTAAAGATTCTTTGAGAGTCAACACTTAGTCTTCTACTTCTTTTACATGCCTCTCAAAATATGTGGCACATAATTTATGTACCACAAAATATATGCTAAATAAATGCACATTAAGGAAATTAAAAGAAAAGGCTTGTCAACAACAAAAAAAAATCACTATACTATAATCACAAAATAAAAGCCAAAAAGAAAATGTCTCAACTAACCCTCCTATACATTTGCCTGTTCAGGAATTTTGAGTCTAATGGATTAGGTTTGATTATGCATACTGAACTAAACTTTGAATTGGCTTCTAGTGATATCTCACGTCACGAAGTCTGCATTAATCTCTCTGTTTTGAGGATGTAAACAGTGAGGGAAAAAGATATGAATTTTGACCCCAAATCTTCCATTGATTTACTCCACTGGCATGAATAAAAAAATTTACTCTGTGGGAACTTCAGTTTATTTTAGGACTAAAAAGATAAAAATTACTCTTAAATTTCTCTTTTTTAATATGAATATAAATAAAATTTGTTAAAACCTAAAGAGCTTTGAAGGCTTTATTCAAAAGATTTTATGTAAACTGCCTTTGTCAACCTTAAATATTAATTTTTCTGTCCTAATTAATTTCAAAAAGATTCAAAAAGCAATGACACGGCATAGAAGTATTGGTTACTACAACATCGTTCACATAATTGCCTGTCTTTGTGGCCACAATCTTATCACTGTCAGGAACAATTTCCTTATAGAAATTTTCTATGTAAGAGATACTATACACACAGATTCTATGGAGACATTTTCTACAAAAGAATGGAACATGGTAACTCCTCTCTAAGAAATTCATGTACCGTTAAAGGGATAAGGCTTTTCCATAGAGAAAAAAGCTATTTTACAGGGTGAAGTATGATAAATTTCAAATTATTAACACTAATGTGGCAAGGTCTATAGAGTATAAATCAGGGGGAGGTGTTGATTAAACCAGCTGTGTCGCCTGTGATTTTGAAGGTCAAACTAGGTATTTTGGCTTGATCCTGAGGACAGCAGAAATCATGAAGGACCTTCTGGATTGCAGAATGATCTGATAGGAGAGGTATTTAGGAAGATAAATAAGGATAAATACAAGGCAAAGAAAACTGGAGGCTGGCAGACCTGTCAGTGAATTGCAGTTGTCTGGGGAGACATGGGGATGTTGGCTACAGTCATGAGCACCATTTGTTCTACACTTGGGATGCCAGGCCCTGCCTTGGGTGCTTCACATAAATTCCAGTTCCCATAATAACCAAACGAGATCTGTATCATTGCTTTTGCCTTGCAGAGAAAAGGGTCACAGTGCTTCTGTGATCTGTTTAATTAGATTATAAGTCAGGTCTCTCTCTGAGTCTCTGAATCTAAGATACTCTACACAGTATCTCCCTCAACTGGTGTTGAAAGTTAGGTGGATTGGGAGGATGGGTGCGGCTTACAATATGCTATTTGAGCTTCTATACCTATTTGATGTGAATTTTCAAAGACAAAAGAGGCCAGAAAATGACTATGGTCAACACTTCCATGCAGATCACAGGGGATTTTGAGGAACATGGAGGAAGCACATCTCCCTTGCTTCTTTATGCTTGAAATCGCATTACAAGAGAAAAGATGTAGGACGCCGGTAGCCCCAGAAGAAACATAATTACTCAAAATCTCTGCAAGGCATATATGAAACATGTCAGATCATGTCTGGCCAAAAGGTTTTGACTAGCTAGTCCAGAAATGACAGCAGAAGATCATAGGCACCGAAATGGGGGGAGGGGCAGGGAGATGGTTAGATTCAGAATCCTGGTAAATGGTTCGTAATTGTTAGAATTACTGCACAATTTAGCTAGCAGTGGCCTTCATGTCAGGGCACTTTTATTGAAGTAGCTAGATTTTTTTTTCCCCATTTAGGAAAATAAAATGTTTATAATACATGCTCAAAATCCATTTCTTGCTTTGGAGAAAGCAAAATAAATAAAGAAAGAAATCCATTTCTTATTTTGATGTCCTCTTTTATGTTGTCCTCAAATCAAGAGTGTGGAGGAAAGTGGGGGTACCTATAAGTACACAAACTACCCAAGTACTGGGTTTAAGGGAGTTTCCCCTTTAATGTCTAACAAACAATATCATTTATTCATTGCTGGGGATGGCATAGAGGTAAACGGGAGTTAAAATAAGCCTCTGTAAGTTAAATAAGGCATAATAATTAAGATCACTAGAGGTCTAAATTGCTTCAAGGTTGTACTTTACAGAAGCCACTCTTGAATGAAACCTGCAATCAAATAGTATTTATCCCTTAATAAATACAAGTGCAACATAATATTTTTAAAATGATTATCTTAATCTTAATTAATATTCTGTAGTCATAAAGAACCATATTTGACAGAGGAATGTAGGAAAATATCTGGATAAAAACAAATGCTTCCTGTGATAACTTTGACCTTTTTGACATTTTAAATGGAGAAAAATAAGTCTGCCTGACCTTTCAACCAGAACAAATAAAATACTAACTGCCAAATTCACATGGTTACTCTAACAGCAGAAAATGAGAGACAGCTTTGCAATCAAAATGCTAGCACATAGTGATGATGGTTTCAACCACATCTTAGAAATGTTTACATTCAAATTTTTATTGATTGAAGTTTCTGTATGTAAGCTTCATGTTAAAAGCTCACAATATTGCTAAAACAGGATATAGTGTGTTGCAGCCCATATAGCCTATGGCTAAGAGGAGTGAGAATTATAAGAAATACCTGTATAGCTCAATAATGGCACACCTTGGTGGAAAGGGCATGGAGAGGGAGTTAGCTCTCCTAACAAGCATGAGAGCTCGCGAGATGAGAGCAGTGGTGAATTGGCAGTCTTTACACCTGTGGTGTTGAGAGGCACGAGCTCAGCCTTATATCAGGCTGAAAGAGAAGGCAGTCGGGAGCATGCGCATTCTATCACGGACCTGCTTACTCTGACTCTGTCTCCTCTCCTGCCTGCAAAACTCCAGCATGGCGTCTTTCTGCTGAAGATCACTAAGCTCTGCTAAAGACTAAGATCTATCTTTCTAAGAAGACTGCTTTACTCTCTCTAAGACACTCTTTCTCCCTCTCCAGCTAAAGTAGATAGCCCTACAGGCACCTAAGAGACCTGAGCAAGGTAACTTAGCGTTCCGCATCCGGAACCTAGTTAAGCCGGGTCGAGACCTGGCCAGTCCCGGGCCCCGACAACAGTGACTGAGGAAGGGTAGTTCCCATCTTCAGGAATCTTTGCGAGAACATATTATCATTGTCTCAAAGAATGTTACCAATAATTAAATAGCATTTACTTGCCTCTTGTCTCAGGTTTTCTAAGTTGCCTGAAGATGCATCTTCTTTCCCCTCACAGCTAGTCCTTTAGAAAGTGCCATTGGCACTCCAGGTCACCAGCCCATCTAATTCCTTTCAATCCTGCCCCCATGGCCTCTTACTTGAAGAGCACAACAGCCTCCGCCTGGGTCTCCTACATTGCAGTCTCCACAGGGCAGCACTGTGGTGGGCTCATACCACACAGACAGTAAGAGCCATCCATCTCCTGAGACTGCCATACCCTGCACGGCGTGGACTGCCCCTGGCTCCCTCTGTTCTCCTATCACTTGAGGCAGTGCCACCACGTGGCCTTCTTTGGACATGGCACACACGACACCACCTTAGAGCCTTGTACTAGGCACTGCCCCAGCTCCTTTCCTGAATCCGCACAGGGCTAACAGTGCCATTTCATTCAGAGCTCAGCTCCCACGCCTGTCCTCAGAGAAGCCTTATCCTAATTCACCCATCACCCCCAACACACACAAACATTTTCTTTTCTTAATAGAAACTATTCCTACGTGAAATTATCTTGTTCACGGTCTCTCCTATAGTCCCTGGCAGATACCCTGGACAAGAACGTGGGCATTGTAATCAAACAGACTTGAATCTAAACTGCAGCTGTGCCACACCAGTTAGGAGACTTCTCTCCAGTTACCCATCTGTCTAAGACTCAGTTTTCTCACATAAAAAATGAGGAAAATAATTTTCTTTAACTCAGAGCCAGGAAATGAGAATTAAACAAGAAAATGCCCAGAAGGGCTTAATACAGTATCTGACACATGATAAACAGTCAATCATCATTTGGGTAAGTGCCAAATTCTCTCAGAGTTAAATATGGGGAAGGAAATGCTGTTTTAGAAAAAAATATATGCAGTCTGACATATATTTTGCAGACTCATGCTAGAAAAAGTGCTGCATGCCTCATTATTCACTATCACTATGGTCGCTTTGGAAGCACTCCCCTTGGGACTGTGCGCTGATGCCAGCACCTTCAAAGCAACCTTGGAACTGTTTCTCAGGAATGGCCATCAGAGCTATCATAATATTCCCCTTGATGTCCTGAATTTCATCAAATATTTGAAATTAGCTTTGGATAAACAAAAAAGTCTGGGTGCCAGATCAAGTGAATAGGGAGGGTTTAGCCAGTAAACAAATAAGTGTGTTAGAACAGATAGTGCTAAGCAAGCTGGTGCATTGTTGTGATGCAAGAACCATGAGTTGGTGAAAAGTTCAAGTTGTTTCATCTAACTTTTTAATGTAACTTTTTCAGTGCTACCAGATAGTAAACTTGGTTAATTCTTTGAACAGTTGGTACAAACTCATAATGAATAATCCCCCTGATATCAAAAAAGATTAGCAGCCATCGTTTCAACTCTTGATTTGAACCTATGGAACTTTTTTGATTTCCCCACCTCACTATTGGTGTTACTAGGTTTTCTATGCTTCTCACAGTCAGCTGATGATTTTGATGGACAATTTGATGAATTTTTGCTGTACTTTCATTAATTCTGCTTGTTATTGGCCATCCTGAACTCTCTTCATCAGTGATACTTTCTCTCCCCTTAGAAAAATGTTTAATCCACTTCTACACTGCCATTTTCTTCATGGCATTATCCCCATACATTTGGACTAACATGTTCCTGAATTCACATCCACACTTGCCAAGTTTAGCATGAAATTTAATGTTTGTTCATTGCTCTAATTCAAGCTCTGACATTCTTGCAATGGACCACAAAAACAGTCAACAACAATTAATGAATGCCCCTCAGCAAAATACTGCCACACACTGACACAAACACAGCTGCAAGACACTAATATACCAAGGTTATGAATGCCCCCAAGCTATTTTTACAGTGCTGCCAATATAAGCAAATGGTGGAAAGATCAAAAACTTAATTATCAGACCTCATATTGTCTGGAGTAAATTAGTTCTTTTTAAATCCTCATAACATAATACATTTTGAATGTTTGCTGCTTCTACCAAAAGTGAACTCAGCAGCAAAGATGTTATGTTCGCTCTAAACTTTCAACTGATTCTGACATCTTCCTGACATCTTCACTTCCATATCCTCAAGCTGTCTATATCCAAGCATCTTCCACATGTCCCCATGGTAGGGCTTGTGGTCTTTGACCCCAGGGGACTTATCATGAAATGCTTCTCACTTAAACCACTCACTAATATTGCTGACCAAGACAAGATAGCAGGGTGGGGCAAAAAATACTGCAGCATTGGCTCATTTGTGACTGCATTTTGTACAGTTGTAAGTTGAAGGAGTCATATGCTTGTTGTACGATCTTTTATCTTTTTTGTATTGTGGTACAATATACACAACATAAAATTTACCATTTGAACCATTTTCAGTGTACAGTTTGGTGGCATTAAGTATATTTATGCTGTTGTACAACTTTCACCATCATTCATTTCCAGAATTTTTTAAAATCAAAACTGAAACTCTGTACTCATTAAAGAATGAATCCCTATTCCCCAAGACCTTGGTGTGTTATGTCTCCATTTTTGTTTGTCTGAAGATATTTCCTAATTTTTCTCGTGAATTCTTCCTTGAGCTGTTGGCTATTTTGTTTAATGTTCACATATTTGTGAATTTTCCAGTTTACTTTATGCTGTTGATTTCTAATTTTATTTCATTGTGATTATAAAAGATACTTTATATTATTTCGGCACTTTTAAACTTACTGGAACTTGGTTGGTAGCTTAACATATGGTCTGTTGTGTAGAATATTTCCTGAAAAGGATGTGTATTCTGCTTATTGGATGGAGTTCTATAGATACTTAATAGTCTAACTGCACTATATTATTCTAGTCCTCTATTTCCTTATTCATCTTCTGTCTATTGCTGTATACAGTACTGAAAGTGGAGTATTGAAGTCTCTAACTATTGTTCTAGGGATATCTGTTTCTCTTTCCCATTCTGTTAATGCTTCATATGTCTAGTAAGTCTGATATTTAATGCATGTACACTTATAATTGTTACACCTTTTTGGTGAATTGGCCCTTTTATCATTTTATAAAGATTTTCTTCATATCTTGTAACAGTTTTAGAATTAAAATCTATTTTTTCTGACATTATTTTTGCCAACCTTTCTTTGGGTTACTATATTCATGGAATATCTTCCTCTATCCTTTCACTTTCAACCCATGTGTATCCTTAGATGTAAGGTGAGTCTTTTATAGACAGCGTGCAATTAAGTTCTGATTTCCAAATCCATTCTATCAGTCTATATCTTTTCTTTGAGAACATTTAATCTATTTATATTTAAGGTAATTACTAATGCGGAAGAACTTACTATTTTGTTATTTATTTTCTGACTTTTAGTTGTTGTATCCCTCATTTCCTCTATTACTGCCTTCCTTAGTATTTAGTTTATTTTTTGTAGTCACATGTTTTGATTACCTTTTCATTTCCCTTTGTGTATATTCTATAGATATTTTCTTTGTGGTTACCATGGGTATTTCACATAGCATCCTAAAATTTTAACAAAATTGACACCAACTTGACTTCAATTATACACAAAAAACTTACTCTTTGCAACCACACCACATTTTATATTATTGGTGCCACAAATTATATCTTTATACACCATTTTCCTATTAACATATATTCATATAGTATTTATTTCTATATTTTGTCATTTAAATCTAATAAAGGAATAAAAAGTGTAGTTACAAACCAAATTATTGTAATACTGGTGTTTATATTTATCCATGTGTTTACCTTTACTGGAAACTTTCATATTTTTATCAGTTTCAAGTTACTCTGTTATGTCCTTTTATTTCAACTTGAAGGACTTCCTTAGCATTTCTTGTAAGATAGATCTAGTGGCACGGAACTACTTCAGCCTTGTTTACTTGGAATGTTTTCATTTCTTCCTTATTTTTGAAGGACACAGTGTAGCTAGATATAGTATTCTCAGTCTACAGTTTTTTTTCTCCTTTCAATTCTTTAAATATATTATCCCACTGTCTATAAGGTTTCTACAGAGAAATCTACTAATTTATCAAAGTAATGAGTCTTGATATGGATCTCTTTGGGCTTATTATACATGTAGTTCATTAAGCTGTTTGTATTTTATATACTTTTCCTAAAATTAGGGATGTTTTTAGGCCATTATTTGTTCAAGTAATCCATTATCCATTTCTCTCTCTCTTCTCCTTCTGTATATTTTATAATATGTGTATTAGTCAACTTAATGATGCCCCACTAATGCCTCAGGCTTAGACTCTGTTAATTTTTCTTTCTTCGTCTTTTTCTTCTTGTTTCACAGATTTGACAATTTCAAATAATCTGACCTCAAGCTGACTATTTCAGGTGAATTTTTTAATTCACTCGTCATATTTTCTGGCTTCAGAATTCCTCTTTGACTCTTTTTTATAATTTCTGTCTTTCTTGATATTTTAATTTGTTCATATATGGTTTTCCTAAATTTTTTTTTAGTTCTTTATTCATGTTTTCTTTTAGCTCTTTGAGCATAGATATAACAGTATTTTAAAGTCTTTGTATAATTATTCTGATGTCTACATTTCTTTGGGAATGGTTTCTGGAGATTTATTTTGCCCCTTTGGGCCTATTTGTCTGTTTCTTTGTTTACCTTGTGTTTTTGTTGTTGAAAATTGGGCATTTGAATAAAGAACTCTTTCTCCATCTTTGCATATTGGCTCTGTGCAGGGGAAGCTCTTCACTAATTAGCCTAAGATGAAAGCTCAAAGTCCTTCCAGGATTTTTCTAGGCCTACCTCTTCCCAAGATCCAAGGGTGTGCTTTATTCTGATTCTCCCATATACATGACTGCTCTTAAATGTCTTAATTTCCTAGGATTTTTACCTTTGCTGCTTCTTATGACCTTAGCTATTCTATGGTATTCCTTAATCACTAATCTCTGGTCCTAGGCATCTTTGTGTCTATAGTACCCTTGCAATATTCTTGAGATATTCCCACAGCCTCCCATGACTGTGCCATTTTTGGCTATCTGAGCTCTGGGTTAGGTAACACAGAGGGCATTCCCTCAGGAAGCCTCCAGACAAGTTAAAACACTGCGTGTCCGGTCTGCTCTGTTCTCTGAGTGACTGTGACACCGCTTACTCCAAACTGTACCATGCTGTAGAGTGGGCAGTAGAGTGGGCAGTAGAACGAGGGTGAATAAAAATGTCATAAAAGTTTTGTAGCAATTTGAATGTGGCTTTCTCTTGATAAGAAGATTGTTTGGTTGCTGTACATCTTTGACTGATTTCCAGAGCTCCTGTAAAGCTATTTTAGTGAGTTTCTAATTGCTTATTTAATATTCCTCTAAGAGAATAAACGCCTGAAGTTTTCTATTCGGTCATTTTGCTGATGTCATTCACTGTGCAGTTTTCATTAAGAAATAAGAAAGAAGGAAAAGAAAACAGCTCTTTCTTGAGCAACTCTAAGATATACATACAGAGGGCATTACTAATGAGAAATGGCTGAGAAGAGTGAGTATCTTGGAATAGTGAAGCTCAAGTGTTTGATAATCACTATGAAGTGATTACATAGGGAAACAGAACTGTCTCCAGCCAGAAGCTAAATATGGAATAAATTATTTCACAAATACACATTTATGGAAGTCCTTAGTGAATCTGAAGGATATAAATTAAATCAGGAGAACTGGCACAAGTATACATATTAATCAAGCATAATTGGAGCTTAGGGCCGGGTCCTGATACAGCTGCATTTATATCAGCAGCATCAGCAAATTCTCAATTCATATCCCTGGTCTAATATATCAGAAATCTGGGGAAAACCTTAGTACCCTATGTTTTAACCAGCCCTCTGGGTAACTCTGATGGATACTCAAGATTGATCTGGGCAAACTTATAACAATATTTCTGGACCCTTCTCTCCACTTCCAACTCCATGCTATCACCATAAATACCAACTCATATATATCTGTGCCTTACAAAATTTTTAAGTATTTTTAATGAAGTACCAGTGACCTGATGGCCTGAGTGTGTATGGATGCAGGTGTACACATAGATAGCATGTGGGCCTTGCTGGAATTACTCCCCTCCATATGAGAAAGCTGTACTAAAAAACAAACACACAATTTTCCCCAGACACACATCTGAAGGACTGCTAGTCCTGTGTGAAAATCATGGACTTGGAGCTTATTGCTCTGGGTCCTTTGGTAATAGAGCTATTTCTCCTGATTTACTGTGTGCCATTTCTGAGTCCTTCATTCCTAGGCTTGGGGAGCAGCTGTTTTGAGTTTCACAGCACTGTACAGGAAAAGTCTGGGTCTCTGAAATGCTCCATGCATGGTGGGGTCAGTCCTGCTGCTATTAACTCTGGAAGGTTCCTCGACAACATAAGGATTCACTGTAGGCGTGACCTGGGACTGACCTTAGACAGCTGTTTTTCCATACCTGATATTGTTTTCTTGCATCTATAAAACCATGAAGAACACACAGAGGAATTAAAAATACACACTATATTAAGAAAACCCAGTAAGTAGAAATCTAAATTCACTGAAAAAATTATCTGTGGAGCGTATGCATTTCCAAAGATTCATTTTCTTCATAAAATGACTTATTATAGGATTCTATGAAGTAGAGAGCTTCTTTGCAGTACTATACGACAGTTAAAAGAAACAATGTGAATTAGACACACATGAAATACCCATGGGTCTTACAAACACAGCACTGAGTGAAAAAATAAAGAAAAATATTTTTAACAAAATGTCATTTCATAAACCAATGTATTCAAATGCAAGAGCAAATACCAATGTCTTGGAGTATTATGCATATGATCACGATGCGAACCAGCAATCCCACTTGTGGTTGTTTATTCCAAAGTAAGGAAGACTTATGTTCACACAAGATCCTGTATTTGAACGTCTGTAGTGGCTGTATTCATAATTGCCAAAACCTAGAGACAATCTAAATATCCTTCAAAGGGTGAATGGATAGACAAACTGTGATATGTCTACACAATGCGATACTACTCAGCAACGAAAATGAGGTAATGAGCCACGTAACAACTTGGATGGATCGCAAAGACATTCTGCTGACTGGAAAAAAATCTAATCTCAAAATGTTACACACTCTATGATTCCATTTATGTAACATTTTTAAAGCACCAAAGTAGTGACAGAGAACAGATCAGTGTTGTCCGGGCTAGTGCTCGTGGTAGGGGTAACTATAAATGGGTAACACAAGGGACTTCCTTTGGGATTACCTGTATTGTGATGTCACGACAGCTGTTTGAATCCACATGTGGATTCTTATAGTACTATGGTATTGTAGAGTCCCATACCCCAAAACAAGAAAAACAGGATGCCTAGAAAAACTTGTAAACCTGAGGTAAGGCCTATAGCTTAAATAATAGTATTATACCAATGTCAATGTCAATATCTTGGTTTTGATAATTGTGCTATGGTTATGTAAAATATTATCAGAAAAAGCTGCATCCCATGAGAATTCTATGATGTATTATTTTTGCAAATTCTGTCTGAGTCTAAAACTATTTCTAAATAAAAAGGTTTTTTAAGAAAAAATAACCAGGGCGGTGCCTGTGGCTCATCGAGTAGGGCGCT
Organism: Perodicticus potto; assembly: GCA_963574655.1. Lineage (NCBI taxonomy): Eukaryota > Metazoa > Chordata > Mammalia > Primates > Lorisidae > Perodicticus > Perodicticus potto. Next base: position 113,056 of record CAUYRH010146150.1, on the reverse strand, counting down.
GGCCCCATATACTGAAGGTGGTGGGTTCAAACCCGACCTCGGCTGAATTGCAAAACAGAAAAAGAGCCAGGCGTGGTGGCAGGCGCCTATAGTCCCAGCTACTCGGGAGGCTGAGGCAAGAGAATTGCCTAAGCCCTGGAGTTGGAGGTTGCTGTGAGCTGTGTGACGCCATGGTACTCTACCAAGGGTGATAAAGTGAGACTCTGTCTCTACAAAAAAAAAAACAAAATTAATTAAAAAAAAAAAGAAAAGAAAAAATAACCAACTAAAATAAAGCATATGAAACATGTTTTAATGGTTGCCTGTTTGGGTGGAGGGAATGTCAATGAGAGGGTGAAGAAGAAAGATATTCCCAAATATATCTGAGTTCTCGATTTGTAAGTTTGGGTGGTATACTACACTTTCCTATTACTAGATTATGAGCACCATGAGGCAGAGAACTATTTATTAGTCATTTCTGGGTCTCTCAGCAACTAGTATAGTGATGTGTGTGTATTAAGCTTGCAATGAACATTCATTCTACTGTCAAACATATAAGCTAATGAGCGTGCATCTATTTTTACAGCTGAACTTCATGAAATAACAATCCTAAACTTGCAAGGATGGTTTGTTTGTTTGTTTTGGTGCATATCTTGACATTTTCTGAATACCCACTTTAAACAGTATGCTTTATCTTAGGCCTGAATCATTTGTGTATTGTAGTTACATCATGGTTAGGCCTGACCCAGCAGTAGATGTGACTGCCATCAATACATTCAGGAGTTCAGTGGGAAATAGCAGATGGGGAGCCAATTTGGACTCATCACTGAGAAGAGCCTTAATGTCCCAGGCCACCAACATTTGCCTTTTATCAGGAAGGAAATTACAGTCCCTAAAAATGTCAGCCTGAAGATGTCTGGAAACCAAGCTAGACTCCTGAGAATGACCATTAATCAAATCATGCTCTTTCTCCCCAGTTTTTGCCTTTTCCCCATCCTTCTCTTCCCTCTTTAGAAGCCTGACATGGAATTTAACATTTCTTTATGATATTTTATGAATCAAGGCCATGTTTCTCAATTAGCAATTGCAGTCCCGAAACGTGTAACGAAGGCTGCTCAGAAATGCATCCGTCTGTATTTACTTTCTCCTGCTGCCAGTTTATGCCTAGGAAGAGTGAAAACATGTAGAGGGCATACCATATAGAAGTGAAGGAAAGACAGATGCCAAGGAAAGGGAAAGCAGGAAGAGGAGAGAGGACGTGAGAGAGGACTTGCGTGCAGTCTTTAGGGTGATGGTTATATACACGGGTGCTTTAGCGAGTTGGCAGATACGAAGGGGGCGGCTGTGAAACACGGTCTGAAACGTCACGGAAACACCTTGGATGCAGGTTTTCTAACAGAAGGCCCTTCATTAGCTTTTCCCAGCTCTGAATCCCATGGCCCTTCCGACAGAAGGACAAGCAGTTTTCTTACTCTTGACAGGAAAGGCAGGACGTTGTGTTGGAAGAAAGTCACACACAGGACGTGCGACCGCCCTGCGGCCACGTTGGATTTGAACTGCCTTCCTTGGCTGTGAGCAGCATGACCCCTGTGCTGTCTCCTGCCTCAGCTGCCTGGAAACAAAACCCGATTGCAGAAATAGGCTGATTTGGCATGCCCTGTGTGGTAAACTTAATAGAGCAATAAGCAAAAAGTGTAAAAACTTTTTCAGGCCTTGTGAAAAGGGAAAGTCACAGGCATATGAGAGAGAGCTGCTCTTAAAAATAAAAAAGGGATTTGTTTTGAAAAATGCTAATTGCTTTCCCAAATTTTGTTTTGAAATTTGCATCTCTAATTTAGGCAACTGTTGTTTTCCTACTTCCCCCTCCCACACAGTCTTGGTGAGAAAAATAAAGTTCTAGATTTACATATGGTAAACAACTCAGCCTGGGTCCCCCAGAAGCCCAGCCTGTGATAAGAACAAGTGTGCATGTGGTTTATTTTGGGTGGTGGTCCCAGAAAGCAGCAGTGGGAGAAAGAGGGATAGCCAACCCAGGGTATGCTGGCCAGCTGGTAACCACTGTGGGCAACTGGGGCTGGACACATGAAGAGAGGGAAGAAGGGAACATTTGTCCAATTATTCCTCATTGACCAGGGTTTCCCATTGAGTATTGACGCCCGTGCATTTCTACATTGTTTCTGAGAAGTCTTGCTACAAAAAGAAGAAGCAAAGACTGAAGCTCAGAAAGATGCTGTCAGGTTACACCTATGCAATGCCAGTGACCTTGGCAGTGGCTAGAATGCAGCTAGACCAGGAGGCTGGGTACCATACAGTGAAGGGAGCCCAAGCAGACTCAGTCACCAGCACCAGAAGTCTGGGATTCCTCAACCAGAGGAATAGGGTTTGAAGTTTGGATTTTTTGAATTTACATAGGCTACTAAAAAAAATTGCTCATGAAAAATCATAATTGATTAATTAGGTTCCAGACAAAGTTAAGATTCTTTGGATAATTAAGATTTCTACAGATAAAGGTGAGCAATAAATAAATTGAACTGTTTCACGCAACTGTTTACCAGCAGACAGCTTAGTGTTAGGATTCTCAGAAACCAGCAATTAAACGGCTGTTCCAAACCACACAGTGCATCAGTTTCAATTCCATATTAAGGGAATTAGATGGTTCTGACCCAAATAAAATTGTAACATCAGGAGACAAGGTGGTGATTTAGGCATGAGTAACTGACAATTTTCCTGGACTAAAAACCCAAGGTTGTTTGAGAACCTAAGATGCCATGACCATGACTGTGGCTGTGTCTTAGGTGGCATGAACTTTGGAGGCTGACACAAATGGCGTCTGTGGTCAGTGCCACTGCCCACCAGCTTTGTGACTGCTGTATGACATCTAACCCTCCTGTGCTGTGGATTCCTCGTGGACTAAAGGAGTAAATAGCATCACCTTCATAAAGCTTGTGAGAAGGCTAAGAGAACATACGCAAAGCATTTTACCAGTACTCACATATTTTAGGCAGAAAGTCATTATTAACTTCCTCTGCCTGACCAGGTGTGCTCATCCTGGAAAGCTCAACGCCAGAAGTAGACCTGGAAACTGCTCTCATACACAGTCCTGCCTCTCAGCCACCATTCGAATCCAAGTTGGGAGTGTGAGTCTGGGTGGCATCGTGACTTCTTCTTCGTTAGTGTCAGTAAGTTTAATTTTAATATTAGGCCTTGGTGAAACAGAGGGATGGAAGAAGTCTTTTGTTATCAATGCCTTGTGCTAAAAATTACATGCTAGACAGTAAACTAAGAAAAGCTATCCTATAAATTTCAATTAATCTTACTTTGGTTATAATATTTAATACATCATCTTGCATCACATTTCTACAAACTACAATAGAAGTTCAGAAAAGTGATAAAGAAGTATTAGATTTTTACCATTATGAATTTACCTCCTCTAAAAAAAAGTATGAAATCGGTTAGATTTTCCTCTATGATCTAAAAAACAAAATCAAGTCTCATTGACCGCTGATACTACATCGTACAGTTCACAAATGACCAGAATGGTTCAAATTATATCCTGAAACAATTTTACACACACATTGCCATTCTCTCTTGATTTACTTAGTGATTTTACAGAATACTGGTTAGGGGGCAGTGGTTAATAATAAAAGATGGTATGGCTCAAGATCAAGGTCTGTATAACAGAATGCTCAAAGACAAGGACAAAATAAGGTTTAGAATCCTTTATTTGAGTGCAGGCACAATTACCTGGAAGTTGACAATGGACAGAGATGCATTTTCAGCAGAGGCTGTGTGTTGTGTGGTCCTGGTGTTCATTCTTTTGTTTTTGTTTTTTTGAAACAGAGTCTCATTTGGTCACCCGGAACAGCACCATGGCATCATCACAGCACACAGCAAAATTCAAACCCTTGGGCTCAAGTTATCCTTTTGCCTCAGCCTCCCGAGTAGCTGAGACTCTAGCCACCTGGGTTTCTTTTCTATTTTTAGTAGACAGGATCTTACTCTGGCTCAGGCTGGTCTCAAATTCCTGTGCTCAGGCAGCCTCCCAGAGTGCTTGGGTTGTAGGTGTGAGCCACCATGTCCAGCCAGTGTTCATTCTTGACATGTCTGTGTGTGTGTGTGTGGGTGTGTGAGGGAGAGAGAGTTTGAACCTCATCGTTCAGCTTTAGGTTTATATTAATGAATCTATGTTTAGAATGATGACTCGGATGGGCCCGAAGGAGAAAGGCAGAACCACAGAGTCAGCAGGTGGAGGAGTTTGTAATCTAGTGAGAGAGTAAAGAGTACGTAGCACATGAAGCAATTCAAGCAAAAACCTGTTGCATGGGCAACTGCTCATCTTGGGACAGATGCCACTAAGTGGTACCAGCTCAAAGGCCAGCTCAGAATCCTTCCCAACACAGCTACCAGCAATGGAGCAGCCTGAGGGATGCCATAAAACCTATTTGTCATTCGTGAATTAGGAATAATTGGGTGTCATGACTTTCTGTGCTGTGTGATAGAATCCCAGAGGGTATGAGTCACTATGGTACGGACAGACAGCAGTCAGGGAAAGCTTGAGCTAAGCCTGAAGGAATGGCACCTGTTGTATGGGGAGTGGCATGCGTGGCCAGAGTGGCACAGTCTCGCGTGTCACATACCCATCCCTGGGCAGCAAGATAACCCAGGAAGCTGGACCTGACCTGGTCTGGAGATTCAGCAGAAGAATCGAGACACAGTGGGAGCCATTTGGGTATTTTGAGCATGGCACTGATGTAATGTCAGTGGTATTTTTGGAGGATTTCTGTCCAGAGGAAGAAAGCACCTGTGATATATCTAAGGTGTGGATTTGAGTGCAAGAGTTTTATTTAAAAGTAGTCCCAGGAAGCACTGGTCAGGGGAAGGGATTCAGGGAAGGGAAGGCAGACAGGAGAGCATGTATGGATGAGCAGCTCACCACTGTGGGCAGCTGGGTCCCTGGCCCACCGGGGCTTATCTAGGAGGTAACAGGCAGCACGAGGGGAAGAGCATCTCCTGACAGGGGTGCAGCCGGGGCACTGATCCTCCCACTCGGTACCGGCGGGGCTGCCCCCAGGGCTTGTCCCTCCGGTCCTTCCAGGCTCCCTGGCAAACAAGCTGAGACAAAACCCTCAGCACGCACTAGAGATGAGTGCCAAGAGGCCACAAACCAGGCGTCAGCATCTCAGCACACACTGGCCCTGGGTTCTCTGTGTTTTCTTTCATCCCTCTCCAGTTAAAGGGCAGCTTGACCATTTCTAGTTACTCTACAATAAAGAACTTTCTGAAGATAGCCGTGTCATTTCACCAGCATAGCTACTGATCAAAAGTGAACAAAATGGCATGGGTTTAGACACTGTGGAAACCTGATCATCAAATTAATTTCAAACCACTGCTATCCAATTCCTCCTAAAAGGTTGAAAAAACCTTAGTGCCTCTGCTGTGAACAATAGGCCTTCTTTCCCCACTCCTGGTTTGGGAAGAAACTGACTTCCTGAGCATTCCCACTTCCTCCAGAGGAGCTGGACGCTCTGCCCAGGGCGCACCTGGTGTACTTAGGCGTGTGCCTTTGAAATAAACCTCTCTCTCAGCAGACATTAAACCCACTCCTAGGAATGATGCACAGGAAGCTTATTAAAGTTGGCACTTTAATAATCCAGGAACAGGAAGAAGGATAGGAAGTACTGGGGTGCTTGCCAATAGTTAGGGAAATTCACTGGAGAGATGAAATCTGGGTCAAAATCCAAAGGACAAAGAAGAAGCAAGCCTGCCTCACATAAACTCTGAGGAGGAACATTGCAGGCAGTGAAGACAGGAGGCCCCAGACCCCAGGCTGGGCAGTGGCTGGTCTGTTCCAGAAGCACCAGGCAGACATGTGTGGGCCAGACAGAGAGAGCCAGGGGCAGCAGTGGGGGCAGATCAGAGGGGAAACAGAGGTTCCTGCCACACTGGGCTTGCCAAGCCCTGTGCAAGAGGGAAAGATATTTGAGGGTTTGCAATGGTGCGGGATGCAATCAGGCCAACATGTCGCCAGGCCCTTCAGGGGAAGGTGGATAACACCTTCAGGTGTTAGGTGGAATTCCTCTGCAGTGCTGAGAATGAAGGGCGCAATCAGGGGGCCTCCTGACCCAGATTTCATCTCTCCAGTGAATTTCCCTAACTATATACCTAAATTGGCAAGCACCCCAATACTCCCGACCCCCCCCACCTTATTTCTTTGGAACTTAGCATGCGCTTACAACCTTTATCCTGAAGGCCTTTATTTAGTTTATTGCCTTTCTTTCCCATTACAATGTAAGTTGATTTCATTCGCTGCTCTGTACCCAGAGGCAAAAGGAGTGTTGATCTCCAAATAGGCGCTCAATAAATATTGGTCAATGAAGGAATAAATGAACAAGTGGAATGAATAAGTTATTTTAACCAAATGAGGCTTTCCTTTTGGAGACACTGAACTTTTATTTGTAGGCATAATTCCTAGTGGGAAATCTGTGAGTAACTAGTGTGTAAGGTGTCACAGAAGCATTGACTGAAGTGTCCCCAAGAGGGCCTCTGAGTGCCGCTAGGAGACTTGGATAGAAGGTCACCACCCCCACCTCCCCACCCCCTGCCAGAGTAGCGCACTGATTTCAAGAGAGCATTTGTCAAATTCTTAGACCCAATTGTGGCAGGAAATTTTTCCCAGAGGTAGTAAAAACAAGTGAGAACACAGATTGTTGAACAGATAAGAAAATAATTATGTTCCTGATGCTGGAGGAAAGCTTCCCCCTTTCCCGGACTCGCGAGTTCCCCGGGAGCCATTCCCGGGGTCATTCCCGTCTTAGGGAAGGGCAGGCTGCCCGCAGGGAGCCCGCGCGCTTCCTCCTGAATCTACGCGGCAACCTCCAGGCTTGGCCCGGGCAGCCTCTCAGCGCTGCGCTCTCAGAAATCAGGTGCCCAGGGTGAAACTGTGATAAACTGTAGGTTAAATCAGCCGGCGTACGCTTGGGAGCAAGCAAACATTTACTGTTCTCCTAGGCTCTGGCTGCACAGGGCGCAAATAACCGGCGCTGCGGAGGAAAGGCCGCAGGGCTGGTGCGGAGCAGGCAGGGGCGCTGCTCCCAGGAAGGGCGCTGGTTCCCATGCACGGAAACACTTCTGACCTGATCCGCCCGGACCTTGGGTTCTTTTGTTCCCCCATCTTTCCAGAGCACTGTTTTATGTTTTCCAATTCTGCCAAGATCTGGAGAGATAACTTCAATTTCCTCTTCCTGTAGAATGGATGACTGTGTGAATGAATGAATAATAAAATTATGAGACAATAATATGAACAGCCATAAACTGTCTTTATTTTATTTTATTTTATTTCAGGTTAATGTGAGGGTACGAACAACCAAGGCACATTTTTTTAATTTGTTAGGTGGAATTCCTCTGTAGTTATGTCCTATAAACTGTCACAGGGGTTATGGGGCAGCCACATACACAGAGGCTGGCTAAGCCACAATGACAAGTGCAACAGAAAAATAGCTGGGAGTTTTTCTGAAACAGATAAATAGCACCTGTAGTCCCAGCTACTTGGGAGGCTGAGGCAAGAGAATCACTTAAGCCCAAGAGTTTGAGGTTGCTGTGAGCTGTGATGCCACAGCACTCTATGGAGGGTGACACAGAGTCTTCGTCTCAAAAAAAAAAAGATTGCATTAGAACCTAACAGCTTAGCTCAAAGCATTCAGAAGAGACGGGGGTGCTTTCTGAGTGGTGTGGTCACCATTGCTGTAAGTGTTCAAAGCTCTTGCAAGTCTGGGGCTTTCTTGTGAAATCAATCTCTGCAGTGTACACAGGACCCTTCAGACAGGACCTGGGGCCCCCGGGGAATACAGAATTCCCAGAGTTGTTACTCCCCTCCCCCTCTCCCACATCCCCACTTGGCCACCCAGAGGATAGGGTGGGTCAGACACCCCAGGCCTATGGATTTTTTAGTTATCTTTTAAAACTATATAGATGCCCATAAGTCTGCTAAAAGGAAGAATTAAAAAGCTGCAAGGCAGTATCTGGACTTTTAAAAAGCATGAAACTCTATACAAATATGCACACACACGCTTGGCATGTCTTGTTTGTCATAAAATCAATTGAACAGGGAATAGGATGAAGGTTCTGATTCTATCAAATTCATTCCCACGATTCCACCAATTAATAAGAACACAGACTCTGTGAACACTGTCTTTTTTTTAACATGGTTAATAACTTCTGTCAATAGCATTTTCATCCTTTGAAGGCTCGGATCACAGTCCCTATGTCAATATCATGTCAAATACTTGTCACTTCTGTATTTGCTACAAGCCACTTTCTCCATTTTAATACATATTTTACTATTGAAATATTTATATATACATATATAGGAGCTCTATAGAAAAGGATGATTTAAAGAGCAATGTCTCTTGTTTCTTCCGAGTCTAGGCTTTTCAGCTGCTTTGCGGTGTTAGGAGAGTGTGCAAAGAACCTTTCTTCCAAGTTCAGTGACTTGCTGTCCTGTGTCAGCCAGACTTACCACACCCATGAGGCCCTGGCCACACTGCCCACTAGAGGAAAAACTCTATTATTTCTCCTCTAGTTTTGAGGACATGCCAGAACTACTTATGTAGTTCTAATTATCTGTATGACAAATATGTATAAAAATTAAACAAAATGAAAATAACCATATCCCTTTAAATAAGGTAAATCTTATTTTCACAGAAGAATAAAAGTGAAATCAACAAAAGGCCTTTGTCCAAATATAAGATGCCAATTAAGCATAATTTTACTTTGTATAAGCTTACAGTGCTGTACACCATGATGTGTAGATACTAGAATAATGTTCTTCTTTGAGGACCCAAATTAATTCTAATTATGTTTTTGTCTGGGCAAGAGATAGAAGCAATCAAAATACAGTTTGTGGGTCAAGGATATGCTGAGAAACCCAAAGCCTCATTAGTTTGAGAGGCAGAATTGCCTGGGGGGTGGGGGTGGGTGGGTAGAGACAGGAATTACAGTGTGTTAAAGAAGGAAAAGATGGCCATATTCAAGAATTTCTTGGAAGAGCCTGAGTACATTCTCCTGTCCCTCTTTTCCTATTGTGAATATCTGTGTTGTGAGCATGAGAAGGACACTGCACATACACTCATTGTCTTGGAACAGGTTTTGCAGTGCACCCAGGGTGCTGTGACAATGACATTGAGAAGTGGGTGGTGTGAAGGAGCAGCTCTGGAGTTTGGGCTGACAGCCCACTCGACTGTCCCCTAATGCTTGTGTCAAGTGCAAGGTCATCTGATTAATTCTTTTCCCCTCAATAGACATAAGTTTTCTTCCTTTGCATGGGAAGAGAATCTAATTTTAAAGCAATAGCCACTAGAAGAATTTCTACCATAAACATATAGGCCAGAATTTTAAGTCCTTCTTATTATTAGTTAGCACAGAATGGAGATGACAGAAGCCTGATATTCTGGCATTAAAATAAGGTGGTGCTGCAGTCGCCTTTGTTGCTTAATAAACCAAATAAAGAACTTAAGATGACAAATCATACAATTTTGTTACTTAGTACCTACGGTTGAGGTTTCATTATATACGCGTGTGTGTGTGTGTGTGTGTGTGTGTGTGTGTGTGTGTGTGTGTAGTGTAAAGTTTGGTAGCCACACAACAGAAGATAATACCACTTGTTGAAATCACTGTTTATTAATGTTGTTTATTTCAAGCTCTTCTGGCCAGATTTTACTTTGTACTTTTCAGACAGTAAATATAACAGCTGCTAACACCTACATTGTTTAATGTACCACAGGATAGCAAAAGAAAATTCAATATTAGAATACATATGCATCTTATCCTCATAGCTACTAATTCTTTCTTATTCAGCCATAGATATATTAATAGTTAATATAACACCTGGTCAAATATTTTTTAAAGACAGAAGAATCTATTATCCTTTAGGACAATCTGAAGTGTGACTTATACTCATCCCATTTCCCCACAAGTAAGATAAAGATCATCTTCGTGGTTCTTGACATAGGAAACGTTTGAGAGGCCGCCCCTCTGCAAACTCGTTACTTTTGTCATATTGTGTTTCGGTCTGAAGTTAGTAACACCGGAGGCTAGGACTCAAGTCCTGGTTGCTTTTTGTACTTGGAAAATGTTGATGAAAAGGAGCTGAGAATTAAAATGAAATGTAAATCTTCAGCATCTCCCTGGCCTTGATTCGTGCTTGTGCTGAGAAGGGGCTGGGTTACCTGCCAGCGTGTGTGTGCCTGGCGCAGTGGAGAGTTAGGTAAGCGGGTTTGCAAACCTGTCTTCAAAATGCTGAAGACATTACAAAACCAAGATGTTCTCGAGTTGAGATTATGTTGATAAAGTCAGTGAAGAATTCCTGGTGACCTTTCGTGATGTAAGAAAAACTGTATCTTCCCTTTGAATGCTCCTCAAGGCCATAAATAATAAGAATGACCCTCTGAGAAAATGATCGGTCATAAGGTAAGGAAGGCAAATGACTGTGAATGTGTTTATCTCGGAGGAGGAGGAGGCAGAGCACATTGACATTTCGGAGAGAGCTTTTATTGGGAACATCTCCCATTAGCGCTAATGAGAGCTGTGTGTTTAATCCTCTGCTCTCTCACGTTCAGGGCATATTTTATCCTTGATGGCAGAGCTTTAAAACTTTTTTCTTCCTTAAATGATATTCTTTGGAAATTATGTTAAATTTTTAACTGTAAACAGGGCTTTCTGTGACTCCTCCCTGTCAGCTATATAAAAAGAATAGGAGCTTTCATTACTGTGAGCTTCCCAGGCCACTCATGCCCTCCCCCAAGGTATTTTCTGTAGCCAGCATAGAAGAGCAGAGTTCTAAGAAGTAAAATTTCAGTAAGCTGCCTTCACCCTACTCACACCCCACTGCAGATTTCCTGACACCCAAGAAGTCTGTCTGTAAAGTGTCTTATTTCTCATTAAGGTATGACCATCTTTGTCATCCTCTCTGCAAGATCAGTCAAAAGCCAGATCCTGACCAACAGATGAATCTAAACCAATGTAATGAAACACTACCCAGAATAAAATTCCTAAAGTCAATGAAGAGAACTGAAGACACAAAATCACCCTCAGTTATTAGGATTAAAAAAAAAAACGAGTATTATAGATGCACCCAGAACATCATTAACTATGGCCCCCAGCAACCTTTCCAGTGTGAGTGAGGCACGTGTGCAAGGCACCGCCTCACAGCAGCCCCTGAGAGAGGGCAGGCACCTGCCTTTACCTGGGGAAGCTCTGGCTCCGCGGCTACACGGCTATAAAGAGTCAGAGGTGAGTAATGCTTTTCCAGTGAGAGAAAATTAGCACAGTTGCCAGGGAGACAAGATTGCTTGGCCTTTGTGTTCAAGTATATAAAGGGTCATTTTCCAGGAACTGGCCATCAGCCATCCTCCTGCCTCCAGTTTCAGAGGAGTTGTGGTTTTAATAAAATCAGAAGGTCCTGGATGGCCTGGGTGGATGGATGGATGACAGATGACAGACAGAGATAGAAGACGTACAGATGGTGAGTGATAGAGCAATGAAAGAGAGATACAGATAGATAGGATGGAAAGAAAGAGAAAGAAGAAAGAAAGAGAGAGAGAGAGAGAGAGAGAAAGAAAGAAAGAAAGAAAGAAAGAAGAAAGGGAGGGAGGGAGGAAGGAAAGAAAGATGATAGATAGATGATAGGTAGATAGATGATTGATAGATAGATAGATAGATAGATAGATAGATAGATAGATAGATAGAATGATTGTCCACAGACTTTGAGTTTTTCAAGATAAGCAACCATCACAAATCCTTGAGTCTCAAGATGTCTTGGGTTTCAGGCAACTTAAATGAAAACCCAAAGATTAGGATATCATTCATACTCTCTATTTTATTTCTGAAAAAGAAAGCCAACTTATTTTTAATGACATTTAACATTTGCTATTAGGTAATTTTATGTATATCATTTCATTTTTAACAACTTTCCTCCTCATCTTTTTTCTTAACCAAAATAGACACCTAAGGTTTAGGAAATACAAGTAATTTCCCAGAACCTTGGAAGCAACAGAGCCAAAATTGTCCAGAACTAAGTTCTTAACCTCTTTATGTATTGTTTCTCGACAAGAAAAGCATGGAGAAGACAGAAGAAATATGGAGAATTCTGCCTTGGTGAATTCCAGAATAACTAGAGCTGGACAGGTGTCATGAAGGACTGTGAGACTTGGCTTGGGAATATCCAAGATCTTGGTCTGGCTGCCATTTCTCAGCTATCCGACCTCGGGCAACTGATTCCTAAAGTCCTCCCAGCCTCTACATCCCATAACCCCAGGCTATGACATCACAGTACAAGATAGGAGGCAGGAATTCATCAATGTAGCCAAATCTGAGGATCATAGCCTTAAAAATGAACATATTAAAACTGAAAATGACCTAAAGGCAAATCACAAATTAACAAATCTAAGTGGCCAGTAGACATCAACAAATGTTAGATCTCGGTAGGTCCAAAAGAGTCACTAATTGAGCATATGCTGTTTTGTACCCATAAAGTTGGCAGAGATTTTTCTTTAATGACAAGACATAGGTGGTTAAGAAAATGAGTGTGCTCACACACGGCAATTTGGTACATTCTCTCTAGAGAGCAGTTTTACAATGTGTATCAAAAGCTTTAAAACTGTGAAGGCTATTTTAGCACTGTGGCTATATGAAAGTTCATTGTGGTGTCATTTACAAACTTCAAAAATAATAACAATCTATAATCCCACCACTAAGAAAGTGCCACTTTCATATTTTGGTATTGAACCTCCTAAACTTTATTCATACATATAAACACACACACAAATATGTATATTTAAAATTATTAATGGGATATGTTGTCTGTGCTATTTTAACCTGCCCTTTGCCTTAACAACGCACAATGATGAATGAACCATAATTTGTTTACTGCCTTATTGTTGGTCAGTTGGCTTCTAAGTATTTTTTATATCATGGGTAATACTATGCTGTATATCCTTGTATCATTCCTACAGTCCATTTTATTCCTGAAAAACAAAAACCAACTTATGTTTAATGACCCCTAAAATTTACTGACTCCCTACTGGGTAATCTCTGTATATCATTTCATCTTATTTTTAATTACTTCACCATCTTTTTTTTTTTTTCTTTTAGCAGAATGAACACCCAACGGTTAGATAGGTAATTCCCAGATCCCCAGGAGTGACAGATAATTGGGTGAATTATCTGCGTGCTTCCTGCTTATGGTTCTTCTCAAAGGGCAAGAGCTGGGGCAGGACACTAGCCTGACAATCCACAGGGACCACCTGCCCCTGCGTCCTAGTGGTAAGACTTTCAGGCTGGTAGATGGAGCCTTATTCTTGAATGTTTTCCTGTTTCCTTCTTTGTAAACTGGACCCCTTAAGGAGATGCTATCTTGTACAGAGGTATTTCCTCATAAGCAAAGATTCAGACATTTTAAAACTCCCCATTCAGAAGGAAATTGTAACATGAATGAACCTTGAGGACATTAGGCTAAGTGAAATAAGCCAGTCATGGAAAGACAAATGTTGTGTTATTCCACTTACATAAGGTACACAGAATAGTCAAACACAGAGAGACAGAAAGTAGAATGGCGATTGCCAGGGGCTGGGGACAGAGGGGACTGGATAGATCACTGGTGGAAGCAGAGTTTCAGTTCTTCCAGGTGGAAGGACTTCTGGTGATGGTTGTGCAATGTTGTGATACGCTTACTGCTAAACCGTGCATGTAAGATGATTACGATGGGATCAGGCCAGGTGAGATGGCTCATGCCTTCGTCCCAGCCAAAGTGAGTGGACTGCCTGAGCTCAGGAGTTTGAGACCAGCCTAAGCAAGAGCAAGACCCCGTTTCTACGGAAAAATAGAAAAAAACTAGCCAATGTTGTGGCAGACACCAGTTGTCCCAACTACTCATGAGGCTGAGGCAAGAGTATTGCTTGAGCTCAAGAGTTTGAGGTTGCTGTGAGGTATGATGCCATACACTCTACCCAGGGTGACAGAATGAGACTGTCTCAAGAAAAAAAAAAAAAAAAAGATGGTAAATTTTGCTGTGAGTATTTTACCACACTTAAAACAAAATACCTCCCCACCCACTTGAAATAGCTTTTCTTGCCATGCTTGATTTATAGGTGTTTGGACTCTATTATTATAAGGCTTGATTTTGTGACTCATTATGTGAAACTCCATGAAGCCTGATACTTGTGGTCTTAATCTATGGGAAGAAACCTGTCACCATGATCAGGTTGACTTTGAGCTCAAGTTGCTATAAAAACAAATGTCTCCTTATACCAGAAGAGTTCAAGTTCCTGTGGCCACACAGCTAGAACAAGATTTATACCTGTTTAGCCTGTTGCAAGAACTGGGAGTGTGCAGAACCCTAGGTGAAAACTAGAACAAAACGGTTCAAGGGGGCATTTGTGGGAGTTCTCTTGACATTGCTAATACCATGGAGGTCCTGAATTTAAAACTTCTCTGATGACTACAAGGAAGTTGAACATCTCTTCAATAATTTGTTCATTCAGCATGCAAACATTCCCTGTGCTCTCTTTACAATACATCCAACTCTGACACCTTCCCACCGTCAGTACTATTGGCCTCCTAATTAAAGCTAGTGTCTGTACTCTGCCCCTACTTCTCCCCTGGCCCTGCTGTTCTCTGTTTACCAAGCAATAAGCAGTCTTGCTAAAATCCCAGTCAGATTCCTTTCTCTTCTGTTTAAAACTCTCTAGTGACTTCCCGTTTCCCTTGGAGAAAAAATATATATAAAGGTGCAAATATTGAATGTGTTCAATGTACACTTATTGAATGCGTAAGAGGACATGTATTACTGGAGGGCCTCTTACTCATCAGAAACTGAGCTAGATGGGTCTCTGTAGGGAGACAAAGACAAATCACATTCTTTGTCTCTGGGAATTTACATTCTGGGATATGAGATGAACTCACAGATGAATATAAGCAAAAATAATGTTGTTTTTCCCTGGTCAAAGTCTAAATAAAGATAGTGTGAGCATAATCAATGGAATAACCAGTTCTAACTGGGTGGTGAGAGAGTGAGGGAACGGTGACACTTGAGTCATGAAACCACAGGCACTGCAAGGTGACACAAGATGGAGAGACACACTCCAGGGTGAGAGAACCACGGGAGCAAAGGCAGCGAGGTGTGGACTCAACACTAAGGAACAGGGAATGCTTCAATATGGCAGGAACATAGGATCTAGGACAAGGGATAGAAGTAAACAATGAGATTAGAAAGGGTAAACGAAAAGCCCTTAAATGCCTTAACATGTGTTGTTTGAGTTTACTGTTTATCTTCTAGGCAATGGGAGAGTTGCTGCAGTTTTTTAGATGGTAGAAGATTTGATTTCATTTATGTTATAAACAGATCCCTTTTGAAGCAATGGAAGGAACTCATCAAAGGGTTCAAAATCAATAAATAATAATAAGTAAGTAGTAAGTAAATAAATAGTAAGAATGGATGCCTACTATTTACCAAGCTTTGTGCTGAGTCCTTCACTTTTATTATATTAAATTCTCAGATCTACCTATGTGATTAGTATTGATTATTTGCCCTCTTTAGAAGTGGAAGTATTAAGGAGAGAGGTGTGAAGACTAAGGTCGTACTGTTGGCAGATAAGAGAACCAAAACAGAAACCAAGAGAATCAGATTTCAGAAAAGAGAAGGAAAAATATCAAAGAGATAAAAAGTTCTGGAGTATAGCCTGTTATCACATATGAATCGTAAGGCCCTAAAATGCCCTCCAGGCTTACTTTGGAAGATGTGATGAAGGGCAGTATGTATTCCTGAGAAGGAAGAAGGGACAGATGTGAACAGAAACCTAACAAAGTGGTTTGAATGTTTGTTTTTATACCTTTGTGGGAAATCTGGGAGGCAGATGGACACATAGGTTTGGATCTCAAGTGAGGGTTGGACTGCAAGATGCGGACCTGAATGTCCTTAAACAGGGGAGGAGAAGTAATGAAGTGAATGAGATCAAACACTGATAGAAAAGTATTAGTGGCTGAGGTGTATGTTCTCTAAAAGGCCCCGAAGTCCTGACCCTTCATGCCTGTGAATGTGACCTTATTTTGCAACTAGCCTAGGGTCTTTGCAGATGACCAAGATAAGATGAGATCAGTGGTGATGCTACTCCAATATGACTCAGTGGTTATGTAAAGGAGATGTTTAAGTGCGGAAACAGGCAGGCAGGAAGAAGTCCATGTGAAGAGGAAGGCAGAGATGGAAGGCAAGCCAAGGAATGCTGAAGATTGCCAGCAGAAACCGGAGGAGGGAGGCTCAGTGTTGGTCTGTCTGGAGGGGGATGATTCCCTGGGCCCCCAGCTCCCAGGGTCAAGACTGAGTGAAAGGTTGGGGTATAGTGGTGAGCATAGCGGCCCTCCAGCACTAAGAATGAGCTACAGTCCAGCCGATGACAGAGTGATCACAAACACAAAGCAATTACACACAGCTTACCATGTAAAAGAAAGAATAGCAGTAAAAAAAGGAAGCGACACAAAGTGAAAATTTGGTCAAGAGAGAGAGGAAAGGGTCAGTCTCCAGGAGTTGAGACAGACCCAGAGTCTGAGCACAGGCTGCCTGTTAAAAGCTCATGAGTTTATACCGCCTTTCTCCAGGCAGGATTTGTTGTTGTCTCCGCCTTTGGAGTGATTGACAGGTTGGGATTATATTTTAGGTGTATCACAGGTCTAATTAGATGGTAATGAGCTCTCGGTCAGTTACAGGTCACTAGGAACTTTATCTGTGATCCCACTAGGGAACAGTTCCCAACCTCAATTTAGTTCCTATTGACAATTCCGTTCCACTCTGCACCCTCGGCCACTTCCTTGCCACCTGTTTATTCTCCTTGGACCTAACAACAGAACCGTGAGATTCTTCCTCACAGGTTTCAAAAAGAACCAAACCTGCTGATCCCTTGATCTCAGACTTCCTGCCTTCAGATCTGGGCAATGATAATTATCTATTATTTACCCCGCAGTTCAAGGAACCTTGTTGAGCAGGCCTGGGAAACAAACACACAGGTGGAGAGGAGCGTGGAGGGCCGACCGGGGATGAGCGCCGGGACAGTTTGTTTAGAAGTGAGTTTGCCAGTCAAAGAAGCAGGAAAGGCCATTTAGAGCTACTCCAAGGACACTTGCAGATGGCATCTCTCATTCTGAAAGGAAACACCAGCAGTGTGCACTCACCTAATCATACGTGGCCGCCGTGGCGTGGGCAGGGAGCACAGAGAGCTGCTCCTGGCAGTCCGGTCCACTGCACCAGACCGAGCTTCACCACAGAGTTGGCACAGAGCAGTCAAAGGCCCATGGGGATGATGAAATCCATTTTGTGTTTTAAAATGTTCGTGTTCTGCTAATATCATAGCAGTGTCAACACAGTTGTTTAATCTACCAATTTATCCCATTACAATAGGCAAAGCAAGTAAGTTGGAAAAACTGAAGAATCGCGGACAATACCTGAAATTATGGGGGTTGAAATATCATTATAATTACCACAGACAAAGTAGCAACAGCTTCTAAAAGCCACATGATGTCAACAACCACGCAGGGAAAAACAGAGGGAAGACCTTCTGAGAAGAGAAAAACCCCCAAATTCTGAACAGGCTTTCACTGGGAGGTGCAGTGGAAGCTCAGAGGAACTGGAGAGACTGGAAGGGTGTCTCAATGACGCAAGGCGCAGGTAAGTCCCAGGAGTCTACAGTGCAGCCACTGGCACAGTCTGGGCCTTTTACTCTCCTTGACCAACAGACCAGAGCCCTTACTAAAACAAAGATCCACAGTCTGCTAGAAATAAAACTGAGCAGGGCAGAAACAACCACAAAACAGGAAAAAGTAGGTCCAAATAAAAGGGAAGGGGACCAAGAACAGAAGCAGATGATATCAGAAAGTAACAAGTGATATTTTTTTCACCTCCTGAGAAAACAGAAGAATGTGCTCTCAAACTGTGAAGGCAGCCCAGCTGTCCTGGCCCACTCATCCTGCCTAAAAGTCCATGAAAACTAAATTAACTTTTAAAACTCAGCAACAAGAGAAGGATTGAATTATTACAAGGAAGAGAGAATAAGAAAACTAATGATATTACTGTAGACAATGAAAGCATACAGAAAAACATAGGCATAAAACAGGTAAAAACCACAAGCAAAATTTCAAAATAAACTGAAATGGTTAAAATTATAAAATCTGTAAAAGACAATGTAAATGAAAATTAGAAAAAAATGAGAAAAGAAGTGAGTGGATAAAAGAAATATTTAACAGGAAGAATGATAGAACTCAGTATAGAATTCTTATTAAAAGAAAAATCAGGTCAGAAATAAAAACTAGTTATAAGATAAATAGAAGATTTTTTTAAAAGGAAAAAAATTGGGGCGGTGCCTGTGGCTCAAAGGAGTAGGACACTGGCCCCATATGCTGGAGGTGGCAGGTTCAAATCCAGCCCTGGCCAAAAACTGCAAAAAAAAAAAAAAAAAAGAAAGAAAGGAATAAAATTCAATCAAAAAGAAATTTGAGGGTTGGGCATGGTGGCTCACACCTATAATCCCAGCACTATGGAAGGTTGACACAGGAGGATCTACTTGAAGCCAGGAGTTCAAGATCAGCCTGGGCAACATAGTGTAACCCCCATCTCTACAAAAAACAAAACAGAAAAATTAGTTGGATATAGTGGTTCATGCCTGTAGTCCCAGCTATGATGGAGGCAAGAGGATGGCTTGAGCCCAAGAGTGTGAGGCTACAATGAGCTACTACACTTTAGCCCAGATAGCAGAGTGGGAGCCTGTCTCAAAAATAAATAAATTTGAAAGAAGGATTCAAGAGAAGTTGATAGACCCAGAAGGTAAAGAAACTACAACATCCATGATAAATGAATCCTTGATGAAAACCAAAGCAATAGATTAGAAAAAATACTGAACATTGTCATTCAAGAAACTTAAAACTACATGTTGAAACTTGATACTACATAGTGAAGAAGCAGACCACATCCCTGAAAAAAATGATGCCGAACAGCCAGTATCAAGATGCATTCGAGTGAAACTATAAGTCTTTAAAAAGAAAAATATTCTTTACGCATCCGGGCAAAAAGATCAAGAAGCTTATAAGAGAAAGAATATAAGATTTCCATCATACTTTTCCATGACCACACTTTATGCTTTTAACAATGAAATGACAGATTTAAAATGCTCAAATAAATCAATTGAAGATCTTGGATCTCGCCTGGAATAGACAATATTCTACATCCATCCAACCTGACCTTTCAGTGAAAAGGTTGCCCAGGCTTTCCTGCTGTTACACGTCCTTACTGTATCCCTGCCGTCCTTACTCTTGGCATCTAAAATCTTCCATTGGATAAATGCAGTTAACTCACAGACTTTCAAAGTGGGCCACAACCTCCAACTAAAAACTACAACTTGATGATCTCCAAGGAACCTTATCCCCACCAAGTGCAAGACTGATAACTCCATATGCTACAAATACAAGAACTCAGGGAATATTGTCCCTTTCTTGAGGGATCTACTAGCAAGCAAGCTTCAGACAACCAAATACTGCAGAGACACTGACTAATGGGCTGATAAATAACTCGTACAAAAGGACGATCGGCTCTGATCGCAACACTGTCACCACATGGTAACATCATAGAAAAACAAGAAAGAATCGCCATTTGTCTCCCACTAAAAACACACGTCACCCACCCTAAGTCATCAAACTTGCATCTGGTTAAAATCCTAATGCTAACTAATCCTTTGCAATAAACAAAGGATGGATATCTTAACCACACAAGGCAAACACAACCATTAAAATCAAGACACTATGCAAGAAATAGAAAAAGAAATCGAAGGGGAATCCACAGTGCAAAAGACACTTAAGATATATATTAAATAAGCATCATGAGTGGACCCTGTTTGAATTGCATTTCAAACTGTTAAAAAATTACACCTGTCAGAAAAATGTGAACATGGAGTATTTGGTAACATGAAGAGATTATTATTATTATTGGTGAATGTGATACTGGCATTGGCTTTAAAATTATTTTTAATAAAATAATTGCTGATGAAATAATGTAATTCCTGGAGTCTGCTTCAAAATACTCTGGTGGCAGGGAGTAAGTGGAGGAATAAATGAAAATGACTGGCAACATATCAATGCTCACAGTTGACCCTTGAGCAACATGAGTTTGAACTTCGTGAGTCCACGTATAGATATCAGATTAAAATCGGCCTCTTCCCTACCCAAGACAGCAAGACCGAACCCTCCTTCTCTTCCTTCTCCTCCTTGGTCTGCTCAACATGAAGACAAGGGTGAAGACCTGATGCCGATCCACTTCCACTTCAATAATAGTAAACAGACAGTACTTTCTCTTACTTATGAGCTTCTTACTAACATTTTCCTTTCTATACCTTACTTATTGTCAGAATACTCTATATCATACACACAACATGCCGTGTGTCATCACTGAGGCTCCAGTCAACAGTAGGCTATTGGTAGTTAAGTTTCTATGGAGTCAAAATGATGCACAGATTTTCAGCTGCACGGGGGATTGGCACCCCTAACTACTGTCTTACTAGACTTAATCTGGCTGAGGGTGTCATGGATTCATTACTCTCTCTCTTCTCCTTTTCTGTATGTCTGAAATTTTCAGTAACAAATTGGGTAAAGGACCCAAGTAAAATTGGACTTTAATCTTACAAAAACAACTTATGTAACTTTATCATATATACCCTCATATTTCCCTGAAATAAAAAAGAAGAAGAGAGAAGAGTATCTTTTCTGCAACATAGGGTTGAATGCTTTGGGGAAAATATCAAATGTGCTTCCCGTTTGCAAAAATAGGAAAAAAAAATTTTAAATAATTACTGAAACTTTATTTTTTAAAGTAATTTTTTTTTAAGACGCAGGCAGGTTTGCAAGCACACACATGTCACTACTTCAGACCTGGCATTGTGTTTGGGAGATGTCCACCTGGGAAGTGCTGCTGAGCACGGAGAGGAAGTGATAGAAAAGGATGTCTCTAGGTTCTTAAAGTGGCCAATCCCTTCTCCATCTGAGTTTCCACCATGCTCACCTTACCTTCCTTCCTATTGTAATTCAACGGAATGCCTTTGATGAAGACTAAAATCAGGGACTTCTCAGAGTGAGCGTCTGAGCACCAGAGCACTCTTACACAGCTCACTCTGGCCTTTCAACCACAAGCCACAAGATCGGTTCCCGGGGCTGCTTGCATAGGGCAGCACGCAGAAAAGAAAACCAGCCCTGAAGTCTGAATTGTAAATGATTCCTCATCTCTTTCTTCTTCTCCGTGTTTTCCTTCCAGATATTTCCACACCATCTACCTAGGCATTCGAAGCCGACAGAGCGGGGAGAGCGACAGGTGGCGGTTCCACTGGAGGATGGTGTACGAGTGCGCAGATGTGAGCATGCTGCACCTGCTGGCCACCTTCCTGGAGAGCGCCCCACAGCTGGTGCTGCAGCTCTGCATCATCGTGCAGACGCACAGGCTGCAGGCCCTGCAAGGTAAGGCGCGGCACGGCCTCGCTCGCTGGGGAGGCTGGACTGGCTATTTTTGTCACAATCCAAGAAAGCGTCTGAACACCCTGTGTTGACACAGGCCTGTTATGTGTCTGCTGTTTCACGTGTGATTTGTGAGTGATGTGTCTTTTCTTGATCATAACTTGTTTTAGCAGGAAAAAACTGTGATTTTATACTTAGTCAATGGGGGAATAAGGTAAATTATCTGGGGCTTTCCGGTTTTTATAAAGCAATTCCCACTGGTTACAAAGAGAACAGTAGCTATCTCCCTGATGTTGGTACCCTAATATATGTGTGAATATACACACACAGATGTGTAAGGTATATGATATGTATGTGTATGGGTATCTGTATATAGTAGAACCTCCATCATTGACTGCCTCCTGACACTGACCGCCTCTGTAAGTTGACCTAATTTTCATAAACCGGACATGCACCCCATATACGTATCAGCACAGTAGGCCTAGTTCCTTATGCTGACCACCTCCAAATGTTAACCAGTTTGTTATAGTCCCTTGGGTGGTCAACTTACAGAGGTCCTACTGTATGTGTGCATGAATATATCTGTGCACACACACACACCCCTTTATATGTGTATATATACAAGTCATGTGTAAGGGTAACCTCAACTACTTCCTGTCAACATCAAGAAACGGACAGAAAGAGAGACATTAAGGGGAAATGGCAGGGGTTACCTTAATAATTATAGTAATTAAAAAGAAGAAGGTCATATGGGAAAAATGTTATCAATATTTAATAATATGCATTTATATACTATGAAGTTTTATAAAATGAATATTATCATATTAGCATTTTTGCATTTTATTTGGTTTGACGATTTTATCAGTAAGACAATTCCATTCAAACAGAGCTGCCCAGATGTTTCCATAGGGCCTGCTAATGGAACCCTTCCTAGAATGAGGTGACAAGATTAGACAGGCTGTTTAGTAGAGAGGGAAATAAATGGGTGATGGATGATGGATAAGACAGTGTCTCCCAATAATTTGTCGGTCCTGTAACTTAACAGGTGCTTTAACTGGTTACCATATTGTAATGGATGATGGATTAAAAAAGGGCCTCTCAATAATTTGTCAATCCTGTAAGTTAACAGGTATTTTAATTGGTTACCATATTGTAATGTGCTGTTTAAATCTCAGCAGAGCCCGTTGTGAGGCCCCTATGTACACACATGCGGCTGTGCTCTGGGTCAGGCTTCAGCTTGAGGTATGGTTGGTCTGGGCCATCTCCTTGATGTTCTTATAGCTTTGTATAGTAAGGAGCACTTTAGCTTAGACTGAGTGTTTTAATTTGGAGGAGAGGGTCAGAGTGCATATTAACCTGTATAGGAAAAGGGAGAGAGAAGGGGTCTTAGTACCCAGTGACTGCTTTATTCATAAATTCCTGGTCCAACCCTGGCTTCACACTAGAATAGCTTTGGACCAAGAAATTCGAGAAGATGGCTAAAGGGATCCCTGATGTGTGCTTCTCAAATGCAAGAGAAAAAAAAAGGAAGAAAGGGAAAGTGGTATCTTTCAAAGAAAGAGAAAAAAGAACATGGAGAAGGAGGGCTGTATAAGTTAGTGGTGGACCCGAGTTTAGTGGTATTTAGTGGTTACAGACCATCAGCTGGGTATGTGGAGGCTCAGGCTCTGGTAATCTCACCACTTCACTGTGAAACCTTGTACAAGCCACTTAATCTTTCTGGGCCCGAGTTTTCTCAAACATAAAGATCAATGACCTCCAAACAGCTCCGATTCTTGAATCAATGAGTGCCCAATAGACTTTAATGCCAGGTTGATGCTGGAGGAAATGATCTGGTCAAATTCAAAGGCAATATCAAAGGAAACCTCCATCAAAGAATCTAGTGCTCATCTTCAGAACAACCTGGCAATTCCTTAGTACAGTTATCCCATTGGGAACTCTCCAGCAGAGGCAGACTCTGGAGCAAATTATGAGAGTCGCAAATTGACCTTCCTGTGGCCCAAGGCTAGTCGGCATCACTAGTTTTCTAAAAGATTTAGAAAATGACAGAGAAGTTTTTCTTTCTAAAATGATGAAGATAGAGGAGAAAAGATAAAAGGAGGTCTAAGAATGAGATCACATTTTTTATCTAAAATCGTACAGGAAAAACGTGAAGAAAAGAAGCAATCTTTAATCTTCATCAGATAATTCATCCTAAACATAGAAACCAGAATGTGTGGGGGTGTTTGAGTTGTGGCCCTTTCCTGACACTTGATGTCCCAGCTTCTCAACTAAGCTTGACACATTTTCCCTACACTGTAGGGAAACTAGGTCCTATATCACCCCAAAGGTGGTCGGAAGACAGGTTGATCCGAGGATGTATGTAAGTCATCCAACATAAGATGAGGAATAACCCCACTAGGATGATTGTATTGCTGCTGTTTTTGTAAACAAGGGAACTGGGTAGAAGATTGTGTTACAAGACCCAAGAGTGAAAACATCTGGCAGCAAATGCCAGCAACAAACCCTTCAGCAAACAAAGACCAGCTCAGGCAACACGATCTTCTGTTCTAAGACCAGGAATCAGAGCCGAGCTGATCACGCAGTTCTTTCCTCTCCACGTTGTCACCTTGGAAATATCATAAGGCACTAGCTGCTCTTCACTGGACCTGGTGTTTCCCTGGGACCTGCTGTCTCTGGCGTCTCAGATAAACTCTGAGAGGTCTGACTGCATGCCCAGGGCAGGGAGCAGTGTGCACTGAGCTTTCAAGGAGACGCCAGTGCGCACTTCATTATGACTTCCCAATTGCAATCCCATGTCCCCACCAGGAAAGATGGAGAGAGCAAGGGGAGGAGGGAGAGAGAGAGAGGAAGGAAGCAGGAAAGGAGGAGGGATAAAAGGAGAGATGGAAGGAGACATGGAAGGAAGGAAGGACGGAAGAAGCGATGGAAGTCATCTAATGACATCTAATAGGAAATCTTACAGATTCTGAGTGGGCAGATCTCAGATGGGGACTGATGTTTAGAGCAGGGAAATAACAGGAAATTTGGTGGCATGCAAAAACAGGGAGAATCATCCAAATTTGAGGTCATAAGCCCTGAATGCAGGGCTCTGCATTAGGAAGGAGGTGCCAAAACCACCGTGAAGCGGGAATGGTCAGGCCATTGGCAGGACCAGAAGAGAGAAACCCCAGGCTCAAGTCTGTGGGACTGAGAAAGGGGCTGGTGAGAGTGGAAGGGCAGGTCGGGAGCAGAGGCCATTCCGGTGAGAAGAGTTTAGACATTTCAAGTCTGAGACGGTGAAGGGAAAACAAGTACAAGTCTGAGACTGTGAAAAACAGACAGGACTCAGGACAAGGCATTTGGAGTTTCAGACCTTCAAGTCCAGCTAAATGGCACATACAAAGGAGCAGGCTACCGGTCAACGTCACCCTCCGGACCTTCTGAGTGACCCTGAGACCTATGAACTGAGCAGACTGGGCTCAAGCGTTTCCAACCCCATTTTTAGTTTTGTATTTGTGGTTCTCTGAATACTCTATTTTGGTGGCATAGATCCAGCCCACAGCTGGTGGAGAAGATACGGATTCATGTACCACTTACTTTCCACACAGCACCTCTCCGTGCTCCCCTGGGGGCAACGACCCTGCCCCTGGAGCAGCCAGAATGCTGGACAGGGTGGTGGTGATGGTCACAATGAGTGTGTGTGAACTGCAGACTGTGGGCAGCAGGCACCTGGCTGCCCAGGGGGACCCTTGTGCAGAAAATACCCTTCCCTGGGAAGGAGTTTGTTTAGCAAAACAAACAAAGAAATATCCGGCCTTCTCTGACCCACAGATCGGGTGTCAGTGTACCAACCCAAACATTTCCACTGTTTCCAAAAGGCTTTTGGTCTTCTTTCCCCATTGCAGCCTTCACTTGCTGTTACTGGAAAATCTTCATGTATCCCCGGAGAGTATTTAGCTGGAGTGTATTGAGTGAGTTACCGACAGCTGCCTTCCCAGGCTGTGTGCCCAGGAGAGCTTTGCCAAGCAGGAAAAACACCTACACCTACTTCTCAGTTCTTCCTATTCCAAACCCCGGCATGTGCTGCCCCTTTCGCCAACAATTTACCCTGAAAACACTGTAAAAGGAAGACACCTGTACACGTCTCCCGTCTACACGTCTCCCGTCTTGATCCTGGGAGACTTCTGGGGAAGCCGGGAGTGCAGGGACTGTCCTGAAACATCCGGCAAGTGCTGTCACCTGCCAACTAGGAAATCCCTGACTGGTGAAAGCCACCTCACTTGTGTATCTGGTGAGCATGCTTAGGATGTAAGGTTGGATTTGGTCATAAAGCAGGCTGTCCTAGGCCCCAGCCGCGGCAGTGCCACAGACCCTCCTCTGCCACCTGCCACCATCTTCCGAGCGTGCCAGCCCCACCTCTGTTTTCCGCCCAGGAGGAAAGGCGCGGGCGAGAGTGCCAGCCTGTGAGTGGGACTGTGCTCCAAGTCCCCCTAGATCTGTCTGCTCTGCAGTTGCTATTTTAGTTAATTAATTAACACATTTATTGAGTGTCTATTGTATGCGTGATAGTGTGTGAAGTTCTGTGCAAAATTCGTCCTAAAAAAATTCACATTGTACTAAAAGCTTATAATGAGGCATTATAAACAACACGACACAAAGTATTTAAAGACAGCTCGTGTATCTGGGTAAATTCCAGACTGAGCCATTCTGTTTTCTAGAGGGGGTACATAAAATGACAGGGACCTTCGAAGCGCTAGCGCCCTGGGGCCACACGGCCGCTGTGGCTGGGCCCTGAGTCTGCTCATGGACAGTGCTGATGGACTGAGGCAGACAGTTCTGGCCAGAGAGGTGGCTCATCCCCTGCCTGACATGCGGGTCTGTGTTCAAAGCTGCCTGCGCTCACCACATTTCTCCACAGCCGCCACCATCTCCCGGGAAGGCTGCCCACTGGGTGTGACTCAGACAGTGAGTGCTCTTGGCCCCAGCTCGGGGTAACCGGCTCTCTCTTCCCTCTCTAGGAAGTCCCTCCCCAGGCTCTTAGTATACGGAATATTCATGCACAATAGTTACTTTAGTGACTCAAGTTTAGTCCAGCAGCAGGGACCCACCGGGCGAGCTGAACTCGTTAACCAGAGTCAACTTGGGTTTCCGAAGCTGTTGATTTTCATGTCCTTTCCATTGTGAAGCTCGTTTTGCTTTGTTTAGTTTAATCACCGAATTGTTTGGTTTAATTAGCGTATAAATTGATGAAAGATGTGTGTGAAAATAGAGTTGTTTCTGTGCAAATCTATCATACCTTGACACTTTGGGGAAAATCAAAGGAGGACCAGGCCGGGTGGAGGGTCCCTTCCAAGCCGTTGCGCCGCTGGCAGGAGGTTCTGGCCGCCCTGCAAGTCCAGCACCGTGCGGGCGGCGCCGCCTCTGCTGCCGCAGCTGCTGCGCGCTGAGCCCCGGCGCTCCGGGAGCCGCGTGCTCTGGGCTCTGGGGATGCTGCCCTTATCTCAGACCACTAGCTGCGGGGTTGTGCTTTTAGTGCTGAGGTGTCAGGTAGACCAGGAAAGTGGAACATGTTAGGTATTTCAAAAAGAAGGGACTTAGGGTGCTGAGAGGACGAAAAGCAGATGCTCATGAAATCAAAGGGTTTGTAACTGGAGGAAGGAGCTCCTACCCTTGGGGCCGGACCCCCGGGGGGACACTCAGCCTGGCAGCTGCGGGGACTGCCATGGAGCGAGCCAGACTGGGAGGACCAGGGCGCAGCGGGACTGTTCCTGCCGACGGGAGGGGCCGCTGCTGCCTGCAACCCCCACCCCACCCCAAGGGGGCTGGTGCCAGGAGTGTCAAAACCAGCCTCAGGCTGGAGGCAAGAGCTTTGGAGGTCCAGGAACAAAAGGAAGCTGATCTGAGCCAGAAGCAGCAAAAAGTCGCTTCTCCTCTGCTCCCACCTGGCAAACCCCTTCCCACGCCACCCTCGGGCTGAACTCCGCGGGCAGCGGCCTGTCGGACATCTGGGAAAAGCCCTCTGCAGGGCTCCGCCAGCCCCACTTGTGGGCCCAGTTCTCGTTTGTCACTTTCGCCTGCCTCCAGCGGAGACACCTGATGACCAAGCTTGTTGAAGCTATTTCCAAGTAACAGCGTGAGGTCAAAGCCTGAGAAACCAGGGTGTGTTGAAACTCACGCCTGGCTCTAGAACAGGAGGCTGCGTGATGACAGTGTCCGAGCGGCCCGCCCGGCAGCTGGCAGGTCTTTCTTTAAACATCTGGCCACACACCTCTGGCAGTGGCTCATCATTCGCGGTCCGCAGCCCTTCTCTCCTCCTTGAAATTCATTCGCCTGCTCTGACATGGACTGTTTCTTACTTTCTCCTGTGGCCTCGCACTTCCAAAAGGCCGCCTCTATTATTTTTAACCATGGGCCTCACTCTTTATTTCAATGAGAAAAACAGAAGCAATAAAAGAAGAGCTATTGTATTTCCCTGGCACTGTCTCTACCCGCGGGGCGTCTGTCCCTGTATGTCCTGCCATCCTCCAGCACCTGCTGATGCCTGAGATCTCTCTCTCCTTGGCATCTGCTCTTGTTCATGAAATTATACTCTCCCTGTTTTGCCTGATCAGTTTTTCCTAGCTACACGATTGTTGCCATCATTCCATGAGCAAACTTGCTATGTAAGAAAAAAAGCAGACCCACATCGCCTACAACCATGTTCCATTCTTGTTCTTTGCAAACTCTTTACAAGATTTGTTTTATCCTCTGTCTCCTGGCCCTCACTTCCCATGCTCTATATAATTTTTAAATGTTAGTTTTAAAGTACAGGGTATCCCTAAAGTCCTCATGCATGAGGAAATGGGAAATTGTAGCAAAATATACCTTTATTTACAAACTATTCAGTACAAAATTTTGCAAAGAAGTGGCTAACACGTAGAGGATATTTTGTAAAGGGGTCTTCTGCACTCTTTCCAAGTAGGATCACTAGTTTGAAATAAAAATGGTTTTCTAGGTTTTTGAGCTTTAATAAGTAGAATGATATGTGTGTGTGTTTCCAGATTCCTTTATTCCATGTCATGCTATGAGATATAGTTCCTCTTAACTGTAACCCATTCATTTTCACCGCTCTACAGTAATTTATTGTAAGAATAAACCTCATTTCGTTTATCTGTGCTATGGTTGTTGATGGACCCTTGGTTTATTTTCAGTTTGGGAATGCTGTGATCAATGTTACTGGAGGTGTTTTCTTCTCTGTCTTTTATACACGTGTATACAGATTTATGCTGGGTTAATACCTGAGAGTGAAATTGCTGTGCTGAGTGCAGGCCAGGCATGGTGAACTTTAGCAGATAATGCCCAAGTGTTTTCCAAAGTGGTGGTTCCAACATATATACCCACCGGCAGTGAGTGTATATTGAGATTGCTCCAAATCCCTCCCAAAATTTGGCATTGTGGGTTCTTTTCATTTTAGCCATGGATGGTATGGTATTAATTTGCATCTTCTGATAATCATCAGGCTAAAATGTGTACATGATTTTTCTTTTTCCTTGATCTAGTCCATCAGTAAGCCCTGTCTGCTCCACCTTAAGGCACCCCCACCTCTATTGTTGACACCCTAGTTCAGGCCACAGCCCTGCCCACTTCTCCAGTGAACCGGTGGGTCTTCAGCCTTGACTCTATACTATCGTTCCCACACAGCAGCCTACAGTGACCTTTCTATCACTTTACTTCCCTCTGTAAACCCCTGTGATGACTTGAAGTATAGACTTTGAGGAAGGACATGCCCCAAGGTCCCCCAGTCACCCACTTATCTGTCTATTCTCCCCTTTGCCTGCTGGGCCCGGCAGCACGGCCATCCTCTGCTCCCCAGTTGTGCTGTGTTTTCCTCCTCATTGAGGATGTTACATTTGCTGGTCCTTCATCCTGTCATTCCCCTAGACTAGTGTTTTCCAGCCATTTTCTATCTCACAGCACACTTAATGCTGTAGTTAAACTTCCACAGCACACTTAAATTATGGTGTTCAACAAAATAATATACTTACTGTGCTTTGAACTCCTTTCAAAAATAATTTAACATTTTTAAAGCTTTAACAGAGCTTATAGGCTCAAGAAGTAGGGTGTCGGCCCCATATACTGGAGGTGGCGGATTCAAACCTGGCCCTGGCCAAAAAAAAAAACAAACTGCAAAAAAAAAAAAAAAAAAAAAAAAACAGAGCTTATAATGCAGACAGCACCCAAGAGCATTTGACTAAAGGATAGTGGCATGCATTCACCATGCTCAGAAGCTATTTTGTTTTCTATTGGTTTCTCAATTAGACTAGACAGTATAGACTGCTGACAAGTTTCTGTGCAAAATCATGTTGTTATTTTATTTATTTATTCATTTATTTATTTATTTTGAGATAGAGTCTAACTATGTCGCCCTCGGTAGAGTGCCGTGGCATCACAGCTCATAGCAACCTCTACTCTTGGGCTTAAGCTATTCTTTTGCCTTCGCCTCCCAGGTAGCTGGGACTACAGGCACCCACCACAACGCCCGGCTATTTTTTGTTGTTGTTGTTGTTGCAGTTGTTGTTTAGCAGGCACAGGCCGGGTTCCAACCCACCTGCCTCAGTGTATGTGGCTGGCGCTCTAACTGCTGAGCTACAGGTGGCGAGCCTCATGTTGTTCTTTTATAAAGATGAAAAGACGTAAGTTCTCATCCTCCAAATGCTATATTTGTAAAACTTCTACATGTTTTGAATTTTTAAAACAGCAACTTTTATTCCCTATTACACATGCTATTAAAATAGAAAACACAAATATGCACAGAGGGGAAAACATAAATCACCTTCCTGCCACTCAGAAATAAAACTTCTGCCACTAAGAAATAGTGAGGAATTATATTTTTTTCTCGTCTTTATAGATTTCATCCATGCTTTAATGTATATTACATTAAAATGGAATCAATACATGAATACTATTTTGCAATCTCCTTTTCTTTATAATACATATGTCCATGAAATATATATATATATATATAATTCTACATCATTTTTAATGACTACATAATATAGCAACATATGTATTATTCTTTTCTTTTCCAAGCCATTTCCTATTTCTGAAGTCTGACATTATCATGTATATTTGCTATAATGATGCTATGATAAACACATTATCAACTAAATCCTTGTAGAAGGCTTTAATTATTTCTCAAAGATAAATACTTAAGGGTGAAATTTCTGGATTCAAAAGCAAACAGGGTATGCAATATGAAAGTTTTTGATTATAATGTCAAATTGATCATTTTAAGGTACATTTCCTCAAAAAATTCTGCAGTGTTTCAAGTTTATGATCCAAATGCACAGGAAGTCAATGAGAGCAATGAAAGAGAATGGGACAAATCTCTTGAGATTTAGGGACAAACTCTTAGTAGTGCCCCTTCCAAATATAAAGGGCATAATTCTAAGAAGTGTCTTAATTTCTTTCTTGTTACTTTATTATGTATACCTTTAAAACTTTAAACTTTAAAAACGTTATGAAATCTGTTCTATTAAGTAGCAGGAGTTCATTATTGATGAAACAAAATTTTCCTAGCCGTTTCCCTCAGAGACTTGAGTTGAACCAACACTGTAAGGGAAGCAGATATAAGTTCCTCAAGACACTTGACAAAAGCCTGACCAAAGAGAAATTGGGAAGAGCCAAACCTTACGAAAATTATGAAAGAGCAGCCTCTACCCCCACACAGTTGCAGGGTTTTGGGGGAGCAGCAGGGGCTTTCTAAATATGTTAAATTTGTCCAATAATTCTTAGTGCCAAGCCTTCAGGAGATAAAGATGATATGCCCTCTCTTCCCAGATGCTGGAATGCTCCGTGGAAGCTGCGTGAGCAAGGGTGGTGCCAGGGACGATGCCAGCACTCAAAGGCTGTCAGGCGTTCCTTCCTGGAGGAGCCTAACCACCACACTGAGAACCTGGTAGCCAGACCCAGATACTTGTTGAGTAGGAGAAAGAATAGATGCCTGGTCCATGGCAAAGCCCATGTTAGATAGATTGATACAAAAACAAATGGTAGCACTCCTGTTCTCAAGGGATTTCAATCTAAAGGAAAAGAAAGGCCAAAAACTAATTATGAGTCAGTGCCCTGCACCCTAGTGGTGGTCATTCTAAAGTCCTCTGGAGAGCAAGAGTAAGCTCTTATGGAAAATAACACAGGACAGGTAGCAGTGCCATGCTACTGGTGTGCCAAAGAGGACATTGGGGAACACGAAATCACGAACATTTTTGTCAAAAAGTAGCCTTTAAGCTGGGTCATGAATGATAACTAACACTTCGTCAAGATGAAGTGAAGGAAAAGGCAATGACAAAGTGGGGATGCTGGTGCTCATGGCCTCCTGGGAGCAATGGAGTTGCTGATGTTATTTACAGCACATAATTAGATGCATTCCTAACCCTTGAAAGAGCTTCAGTATCAGGACAAATCCTTGCTTATGTACTTCTGAAAGGACCACAACCCACAACCTAATTTTGTACTTTTGAGTCTGAGTTTTTGTATTATTTAGTACTTAGGGGCACACGGGGATCAGTAAATAGATGACTAGCCTGCCTCCATCTATATATGTGGAGTTCAGTTTTAAAGACTCATCGCCAACAACTTTGTAAAGAGAAAAATCACAAAACTCACATGACGTGCTGGCCACAGAGCTCCACTTTATTGAAAAGTATTGGCACCATAAACAGGAGCGTCGTGGGGAAACGGTACTGTTGAGGTCTTTCCTTCACATTCAGTAGTCTCCGAGTCCTGGCCCCACCCCAAGTTATACTTAGAAGAACAGAAAGATGCTTCATCTGCTTATCATTGATTTAAGTGCTTGAAATCAACTCTGGATGGTCGACCAGCCCCCTGCACAGCTGTGAATAGCTCTGAAGTTGAATCATTTTGAACATAATATGAAATAAGGGGCCTGACTATTTTTAGGTTCTACTTAATTATCTCCAATAATCAAGCACGATTCTTGGTATTTTTCCACTCAGTATTCCTTCTCCCTGCTCTTTCTCATCTCCCTCCAAAGTGTGAGTGAGCACTTGTGCGTGCCCAGGCTCAGGGTGACGGACGGGGTCCTATATGTGGTGGCAGACAGTGTAATTAATTGTGTGTGCAATGGCAGTGGAGAGCAGAGACCTGACGAAGGGTCCAGAGCAGCTGGCTGAGCCCTGTGTGGAGCAGAGAGAAGCATCAGAAAGGTCTGTCCCCAGTGAAAAGCGCCCGGACACCCGTCGCTCCCCGGCCTTCTCCTGTCTTCTTGCCAACCTCTCACCTCCCTAAGTTTCAGTGGTGCTTTAACTCTTCATACCTTAAAGAAAACAGAAGCTAATATTTCTTTTCCTTGACCTTTAGCCAGTGGCCGAAGTTAGAGCCATTATTTGGCTGAGTGTCAATGTACCGTGCTTGTTGTTCGTAAACACTGAATATCAGCACTTTGGATGGTGATCACAATGCTTGCTGAGCAGGGGGAACGGGAAGACAGGTGGGGTCGACTTAATGAACAGCTCAAAGTGGCTTCCCAGAGTATTTCCTCAAATAGCTATTTTTTTCCCTAAGAAGCCGCTGACAGTTATAAGATTAGGATTTTGTAACCCAATTCTGATTGGTGAGGGGCATTCCCGCAGCCTCTTCAAAAGTTTCCACCTCACATAGTTTACGCTCCAGTATAGAAACACAGATTGTATTCATTCAGCAGATTGGAGTTAGACTAAGTTTTAAAGTATTCCTCAGACATTTAAGGTAATGTTTTCTGGGTGACTCAGCAAGACTAAAGACCCAGGATCATTTGCTATGGAATGATTTAAGGAAAGTTTGGGTTTTTCCCCAGCGTCTTGCTCATGCACGGTATACACGTGGAATATAAAGAGAGAGACAGAGCCCTGCGCGCTGTCAGCCAGATGCCAGGCCTGGGAGGGAGCCACTGACGCAGTCAGTTTGTGAACGTTTGTCAGTACAAAACCGCGTGGAGCTTCACTCTTCAGAGCTCACAATGAGCGCTGATTACAGAAGGACAGGGCCTGCTGCGCTCTGCCTGGCTAAGGCCTGTCAGCACTTCCATTGTGATCTTCAATTTCCACAACTTCTATCTCAGCTGCAGCAAAAGCCTGAGAGTCTGTGAAACTAATGAGACTCCAAAACTCCAAAACTTTTAATATTTCCATAATGTCACCAATTCGAAAGCTTAGACAACTCAAGGTGGCTGCAATTCTTCACGGTAGGGGTGAAAACTCGGTATTTCCAGCGTGTTGGCCTTCCACAAAGGCAAGCACTTCCAGATTTTTTTTTCTTTTACCTAAAACACTGAGTTAAAATTCAAATTAAAAAAAAATCTAAACTATCTTCCATGATATAAATAGGAAACAAATATTAACAAAGATGTTTGGAATAAATGGCTGAGTAAGTGCAAAACCCCATTTCACATATTCTTTCTAAAAATCAACATAGAGGGTGGTGCCTGTGACTCAAGGATTAGGGTGCTGGCCCCGTATGCCGGAGGTGGCAGGTTCAAACCCAGCCCCAGCCAAAAAAGGAAAAAGAAAAATAGACAGAAAAGCTGTCACAAAAAGTATTTGAAGTACATTTTATTTTTTCAATATTTAGGGAATGCAGAGGGAGATTTTTATTTCAAATTCAGGAAGGCCAGAGAATTTGATGGCAAAGGGAATACTGGACTTCAAAGAATGAGTGAAATGATTTCAAGTGTAGAAATTCTTAGGAGGGACCGCCAGTAAGCATGACTCAGGGAGTCAGAGAAGTGCAAGGGCTCTCACCCTGGTACAAGTGCTGTAGCCCTGCCAGCCCCAGGAACAGGAGGGGCTGAGGTGAACTTGATCCTGAAGTTCAAGGGTTCTGAAAATCACTCTTTGTTCTTTGGGTCCACCAACACATCTCCCAAAGACAGTCTGCAGTGTCTTAATTCGGACCTGAAGAAAATCTTCATTAATTAGTGCATCCATTTATTCAATAAACCTATCCATGAGTACCTATCCGTGGCAGCCACTGACCTGGGTGATACTAGAACAATGAACATGATTAAGAACACTTACCTTTAAAGGGCTTGCAGCCTCCTTGTGGGCAGCAACTGATGAACAGTAGGAGGAAGAGTTATCACAGGCAGACTCAGGGACAGTGGGCACCTGGAGAGGGGAGTGATTTCACCTGAAGAGGAGGGGAAAAAGCAGGTCAATGCACTGTTGCTGAGCTAAGTTTACAGTAGTAAAAACAGAAGAGCCCACCTAGGGGGAGCTCCCTGGGGCAGAAGGAGGCCAAAGACAGACTCTGGGGCACACCACCATGTAAGGGCCTGGGGTGGAGGAAGATCCAGAGAAGGAGAAGAGAGGAGAGCAGGGGGAAATGGTGATGGGGGACCCAAAGAAATGCACGTGAGAGGCCAGTCAAGATTAAACCTGAAAACAGCTGGCTGGATGTGACAATCCAGAGACCACAAAGGCACCCAGCGGAACGTCAGGCAACATTTGGGAAGGAAAGAAAGAATGCAGACCAGAGGGGAAGAACTCGTGGTGGCAAGGGTAGAATTTCTAGACTACAAAGAAAAGAAAAAAATGAATGACATAGCCAAGAGCACGAGGTTCAGGACAGAGAGGTAAGCAGAAGCGTGGCTATGATGGCAGGCTGGGGAAAGACGGGGCTGGGGAAACACCACAGAAGCTGGCCTGTCCAATCTAGCCCCTGCCCAGCTCCCAGTGTCACCTCCACACACCCTGGGCTCCGGTCCCCTCCCTGGGCCAAGGCCCTCAAAATGGAGAAAATCCGCCGAGAACAATCTCAACAGTGTTACCGGTCGTGTCACCTCAACTCGGACACGCAGGGCTCTGTGAGGACAAGTTCTATGTTCTCACTCACCACCTGGTCTTAGTGTGTGGCTTAACAATAGTGAGCCTTAGCAAAAATAATTTCAGTGCTTTAAATTGCAGTGCTGTGTTAGACCAAAATAAAATAGACAACGTAAAGAACCCAAAACTTCTGACGCGTGGGGGGTGTCCCATCTACCCGTGTAGCCCCCCGGCTTCCTTCTTTCCCGTCTCACAGGAAGGACAGCAGCAGCTCTCAGCCTGTTTCTAAATTTCACCGGAAATGAGTTTCCTATTCACATTTCATTTCTCTTTTAAATGAATGTAGTACAATTTAAACCCCTTTCCCTTAACCTTGAGGTTAAACACAAACTTGCCCTCGGCTGAGACAGCTACGTCTGGGCTCACGTTACTCACACCCCTCACTCTCTGAGGAGACTTGGAACCTCAGGAATCTTTAGCAATGGCAGTTAGGCTTTGTTCTGTCCATTGACCTATATTTTTAGTACAAAATTTATGCATTTTCCTTAAGGTTTCTTAGCACATCACCCTCACTCCATTGGACATGGAAACTAATCTCTTCCTCACAAGTTCACGACCATTTACATCATGTGTGTTGAGAGCTTTCCTACAATTCTAAGAAAGTGTAGGGTTCCTAACACTGGTGGCCATGTCTTCACGATATTAGAAGTGGTCTGGTCTGAATGCATAGCATTACTCCGATAAATGAGTCCTCACAAATGATTATCTGTCTTTCCATCTTCTCATCTCTCCCTCTCTCTCTTCCCCTCTCTCTCTTTCTCTCACAATTACCTCTGGGATAACAGGCTCAGGCCACTTTTTAGGCCGTAACACAATATTTGCAAGTCCTAATGATGACACTGGCGCTCGCCCCACCTTCCCCACCACCTGGAGAATAAAAGAAATGGGCAGGCTGCCGCCTCCTCAAGTTGTGAGTTTTGTAAAGTTCAGAGTCAAAAATACCTCCTTGGAGTCTGGAGGGTGGCTCAGGCCTGTAATCCTAGCACTCTGGAAGGCCAAGGTGACGTCCACTTGAGCTCAGGAGTTCAAGAGCAGTCTGAGGAAGAATAAAACCCTCTCTACTAAATAAATAGACAAACAAGTCAGGAGGTGGTGGCCTGCACCTGTAGACCCAGCTACTGGGGAGGCTGACGCAGAAGGACCACATGAACCCAGGAGTCTGAGGTTGCTTTGGGCCGGGTTGATGCTTTGCCATAGCACTCCAGGCTGGCTGCAGAGTGAGACTCTGTCTAAAAAACCCTCCTTGGAAATCTTGGCTCTACTACTTAAAATCCTGACCTGTAGTATATTCTTCTGTGTCTCTGCATCTGATTCCTCATCAGAGGAGCCGGGAGAGTAGTCTGACCCTCTCGGAGCAGACATCTTCGTCTTACATCCACGAAGCATCTTCTTCCTCCTGGTCACACAGAGAATGTCTAGCTCTGACCCGTTGAAGAGATGACAAAGAAACTGACCATTTGTAAGCCAAGGTATCAATCAGCTTTACAGCCGGCCGTGCTATCACATAGACTCAGGAAATGCACGAGAGATACATCACCACTTTTTCCCTTGAGGAAGGATAGAAGAAAGAGGAAAAGAAGGAAAGAGAAGGGAGGGAAGGAGAAAGAAACAGGGAGGAATGAAAGGAGGGAAAGAGAGAGGGAGGGAGAAGGAGGAAAATCTCAATAGCCTTCAATATGAAGGGTCGCCCCAAAGGCCGTGAGCTGATCTTGCCTGAGCAACACGGCGCTGCCCCGATGCTCCCTTCCCCACCGCTCGTCAAAACATCTCCGCGCTGCACCTGTGCCTTGTGGAGACAGGGAATAAATATGAAACAGTAATCTGATATCATCAGAACCCAGAAAGGCACTTCTGGAAACACTAATTAGATTTTCTTCAACCTTTTTTAATTTAGTGAGTTTGAGGAGAAGATCACACCTCTCCTAACACTTATAAAGAGAATTTGTGAGCAGGACTGCGTGTAAGCAATACCTAGTCGTCGCTCGAGGCAACCTGTTGCCATGGCACCGATCAGATTTTTTTTTTTTTTTTGTCTTCATCTGGGAATAGAAATTAAAACTGACAATGCTTAAGTACAAATGTTTCTGTTTGCTCCTGGGAGCAACATGAATGAATACTTGGAAAGGGAGGAGATCTGGTTTTGCTGTTACTGTTTTCTGGTTTTTAAAACAATAGTACCATTAAAATGTGTAGGATACAAAATAGTGCAGTGAGTTTATAGAAACAAAGAATCCCCCAAAGCAGGAATTATTCTTATAAATTTACATTACCAAAGGGTGTGGAAATGACACAGAACAAGTTCTTCATGGTCAGAAGCAGCAGTGTCATCTCAGGGTGACTAACGGGGGACAAATGCAAGGCTGATCTGGAAGCCTAAGTGGCTATTTTTATGGCTTTAGGATTCTGATCTTATATTAGAGCTATAAAATATCCACTGAGCTTTGGGGAACATCTGTGCGTTTGGCTCTCATAATAAATAGAAACATTGAAAATCAAGAGACGTAGCTTGCTATGGAGAAAAACAAGAGAATGATTAACATGAAATTCAGCAAAGTGGCTGCCTGTGGGGACAAGACGAGGGAAGAAGGGGCTTCGCAGACATTGGTAGTGTTCAGTTTCTTAAGTTGAAGAGCATGTTATTATTCCTCTCGGAAATCCACATAGACCTTGGCTACGCTCACAACAAAAATTTACATAAAAAGCTACAGGGAAGGAAAAATAGAATATGGCCAGTAAATGGGCCTGCGCTGGATTCAGGTCTGAGCTCTCCCGCTAACTGGCTGGTGACTGAGTGGATGGCACAAACCTTGGCCGAGAGTCAGCGTTCTTGTCTTTAACAAGGACTTGCTAAATGGTCACTGCACGCTCTTCTCCCTTGAAAACTACCCAACCCCATGCGTTATATGTCACGTGGAATATAGTATTGCTCAGGAAATACTGTCTTTTGTTCTTATAAAAACAAAAACAGGGTGGTGCCTGTGGCTCAGTGAGTAGGGTGCTGGCCCCATATGCTGAGGGTGGCGAGTTCAAATCTCAGCCCCGGCCAAACTGCAACAACAACAACAAAAAATAAAATAAATAAAAAGAATCATTTAAAAAAAACAAAAACAGGGGCGGCGCCTGTGGCTCAGTGAGTAGGACGCTGGCCCCATATACCAAGGATGGCGGGTTCAAACCTGGCCCCGGCCAAACTGCTACAAAAAAAAGAATAGCCGGGTATTGTGGCGAGTGCCTGTAGTCCCAGCCGCTCGGGAAGCTGAGGCAAGAGAATCGCCTAAGCCCAGGAGTGGAGGTGGTTGCTGTGAGCTGTGATGCTACGGCACTCTACCAAGGGCAACAAAGTGAGATTCTGTCTCTACAAAACAAAACAAAACATCCTGCAGTTATCATCCAATCATCCTCCGCAGTTAACAAGCAGTGCAAGTTACTTTCTTATTCAAGGAAAACTCCTGTGAGTAACCCTGCTGTTCATTGAGCAGAATTGGGAGATTCCTTTTAAAGCAAAATACTAACAAAGACAGGCAGAGTGCAGTGGCTCACGGCTGTAATCCCAGCACTCTGGGAGGCTGAGGTGGAAGGATCACTTGAGCTCAGGAGTTCCAGCCTAAACGAAAGTGAGATCTTGTCTCTACTGAAAAAAATGCAAGCCAGAAAAACTAGCCTGGCATTGTGATGGGTACCTATACGCCCAGCTACAAGGAGGCTGAGGCAGGAGGATCGCCTGAACCCAGGAGTTGGAGGCTGCTGTGAGCTAAGCTGAGGCCACCACTCTCTAGCCTGAGCAACACAGTGAGGCTCTGTCTCGGGGTGGGTGGGAGGGAGAGCAAGAGAAGAAGGAGAGAGAGAAAGAGAGACATTGTGAAGACAGTCCTAGTGCGCCCCGTCTGCGAGTCAGAGACCTGTCTGCGGCCCGTCCTCCACACTCCCCTCTATCAACGTGGCGCACTGAATGCAAAATAGCAACACAATGAACTCAAGGGCCATTCTAATTCCTTCATGTTCATCAATTGCACATCAGATGCTGTCAGGTGCTTCATGTTTTCCCCCCAGAGCACCCAATTTCTCAAAAATAACTGTACTTTGCAGGACTGGGCGAATCACCATACCAATCAGACATGTTTCAGGGAATGATCCCTTTTAATTTGCAGCGTCAAGAAGACAGAAGCATCCTCTTCCCTCCTCGCTCAAGGCTTGTTTGCAGAATGCCTGCTGTGGGCAAGCCCCATGCTGGTTGCTGGGTGCTGCAGAATCTCTCAGAGCACAGGCAACAGAGTGCAGCCCGTGCTCTGGGCGTTGCAGCGGTTTGCCAGGCACTCCTGTCCGCTCACAGTGCCCTGTCCAGTGAGAACAGATGGATCTGGGCTGCTATCTTCAGCCTCCAGTTCTGCAGCAGGCTATGGTGTTGAGGGAAGCAGGGTGCACTTGGTTGGCCGGGCCAGTTCCACAGCTGCATCCCGGCAGCAGGGCCCAGGGGCATCCCGTGGTGTGTCCCAGGCGGAGCTCTTCCCCTCCTGTGGCTGCAGGACAACCCATCACACAGGCTCTCCAGTATGATGCACCGAGCTCTGAAAACTGCGGCAAATTTCTCAGCCTTTTGCAGGCCCACTTATTCCTTCTGAGATACAGAACCCCCTCAAGCATCATTCTGAACACCATGGGTCCTTATTAGCACTTATTACGCGATTAGGGCTCCTGAACGTAAGGCACTGAGTCCGAGGCCTGCCACTTAATATTGACTCAGAAGAGCAGAATTCTTGCTCCTTCTTGCTGTTCTGATGTGATTAAACACACAGCCCTGTAGAGAAGAAAAGGCGTTTGTTCTGCTGTCTCTGTGTCCCCTGGTCCTCGGGAGCAGCTGACTCAGGGACTCCGGTGGCATCCGTTTCTCTCAAGTACCTCAGACATCCTTGAAGAACAGACAAATTTGGGCACACCCTTAAATGAAGGCGAACATAGGCTGGGCACCCTATGAGTTGTGGCATCCTGGGAAACAAAATCAAAAGACTGAAGTCATCAGGAGGCTAATTTGAAAGTGATTCAACCACACTTCCCCCCTTCTCCCTTCAGGAAGAGTTGAGTGTGAGGATTAATCAGAAATGTTTGCAAAATGTCTTCAATACCCTGTGAACAAGTACAACCCACTCTTATAATAATCAAAATTATCCAGAAAAGACATGTTCATTCTAAATGGTGAAAGAAAAAGGAACGCCCTCACTGTGACTCCTGTGGGAACACTCACGCGTGCAATTGATCTGAACTTTCAGTTGCTGTATTTTTCTAATTTTACTCATTCTCAGTTGATTTTCATGCTTTCAATATGTTTAGAGAACCAGTAAATTATTCATTTATTTATTTATTTATTTATTGATACAGAGTCTCACTCTGTCGCCCTGGATAAGTTATTTCTTGTGGGACATGAAGTAGGGTTTAAACCCACACACACAGAGAGAAACTAAATTCTATCCACTAAATTAACAAAGGAGGAGCCCAGGTCTCTAATAACTAAGCTTTGTGCATTCAGGACGTCCTGCTGTTGGCTTCACACATGTATCCTTGTTATCTTCAGCACCTGCTCTGTGTGTAGTGCCCACTATGAATTTGCACGGTAGACCTCAACAGAATAATGAGGTGATGTATGCATTTGATAAAAAACTCAAACTAGTTTATCTCTAAATCTAATATTAGAAGCAAGTAAAACCATGTTTATTTCAGTCTAAAAAATGTTTTACTAAGATTCTGTTCACCTTCTTTGGTGGATCTAATATTTAGGTGACAATTATTCTTCAAAACAATTTCCCATTTGAAAATAAACTCAATGCTCATATGTTGAGCATCACAAAGCAATAAATTATTTTTCTGATGCTGAGGTTTGATATTTTAGTGGAAGAATTCAAACTATGACTTATTCTTAACAATGAAACATGTAGTCAACAATAAAGACAGATATTAAAAACTCCATTCACTTGGGTTGATTGGCATGAATAAATTAACAAACTGTGGTATGTGTATACCATGGAATACCATTCAGCCATAAAAAGATGGAGTCTTTACATCTTTTGTATTTACATGGATGGAGTTGAGGCACATTTTTCTTAGTAAAGTATCACAAAAATGGAAAAGCAAGTATCCAATGTACACAATGCTAATACAAAACCAGTACATAAACAACCACACTCCCACATAACAGAAAAACAAAATTAAATTCAAGAGCATATAGTGCGCCCCCTAGGTGAAAGGCTCAACTACAACTTGAACTTTACCTAACAAATGCAAATAATATAAACATGATCATTTGTACCTTCTTATTAATCTGAAATAAAATAAATAAGTCCAAATTGATTAGACATGATGAAAGTGATTATTTTCATTTCAAGAAGAAAAATTTAAAATTACTCTGAATATGATCTATTTCAGAACTCAGCTTCTTTACATTACTATTTTTTTTATTAATTCCAAATTATTTTCTTTGGTCCCTTTTGGTTAGTTGATAAATGTTTTATTTTTGTTGCCAAAGCAAAAGAAAATAATTCGGAATCAAGAATGAGGTGTTTTCATTGCTAAATATGATTCATTTCTTTTGTGGATGTTTAATAGGTTTTAAAATTAAGTTGAGGTTCCAGAAATAAACATTTTGTCAGTGTTGTTCAGAAAGATAGAATGAATAGAATACACACACACACACACACACACACACACACACAGATGTATGAGAAAGAATTTGTTAGGAGAATTAGCTCATGTGATTACAGAGGCTAGAAAGTCCCTCAGTAAGCCGTGCGTAGGCAGAGAACTGGGGAACCTGTTGGTGTAACTCTCAGTCCAAGGCCAAAGGTCTGAGAATCTGACAGGGCCACTGCCACACGTCCCAAAAGCCAAAGGCCAGAGCATCTGGAGTTTCGATGTCCAAGGACAGGAGAAGAAGGGAAAGAATACCCCAGGTTCAGAAAAGAGAGCGAATTCACCTTTTCTCTGCCCTTTTGTTCCATCTGGGCCCCCAGATGATTGGATGGTGCCCACCCACATTGAGGACAGATCTTCCCACTCAGTCTATAGGCTCACATGCCAATCTCCTCTGGAAATACCCTTGAAGTCACACCCAAAAATAAAGCTTTGTCAACTATCTAGGTTTTCCTTAACCCAGCCAAGTGGACACCTAAAGTTATGACATCACAATATGGCATTAATTCATTGAAACGCTCCCCCTTTATCACTTCTCTTCCTATCCCCACATGTAAAATGTGTATTCGTACTCCCATTTTCCGAAGGAGAGCTGAAATCCAGAAGGTTAAATGACAGAGCTAAGGTCAAATCAGGTCAGAAAGAGGTCTTGAGTTTTGTCTTCCAGTTATATTGTGTTTCTATCATAAAGCTTCTCAAAAAATATACACAGTAAGCAAATTATGAATACTACATCAGAGGA
Source organism: Perodicticus potto (assembly GCA_963574655.1). Lineage (NCBI taxonomy): Eukaryota > Metazoa > Chordata > Mammalia > Primates > Lorisidae > Perodicticus > Perodicticus potto. The sequence continues at coordinate 70,288 of CAUYRH010146150.1, read as the reverse complement.
AAGAGTTATTCTTTAGATCTTTATAACATTATAACTGCTTTGACATGCCTTTGTCAACTTGTCTCATTTTAAACAGCTAGGGAAGGCAATAAAGTATTTTTTTCTGATGCTGAGGTTTGATATTTTAGTAGGTTTGTATGACTTGTATTTAACTTTATTGCAACAGGAATAAAAAGTAATGAATGGAAGAACTCATTGACCTGGAACAAGATCACTTTCTACATGACACTATAACACAAAGTAGTAGCGTTTATTTTCAAATAGTCACATTTTAAAAGCAGTTGTGAATATATTCCAAAGAATAAAATGCTAGCTACACATCCTGAGAAGCAGAATAAAATATGATACAGAGTTACTGAGGGGTGATGGATTTTAACAGATATGGCTAAGGTGGTTTGTTTTAGAGTTGATGGCAATAAAGCTGATCAGGTGGTTCTTCATGTTGCCCAGAGTGCTGCAGTGCAGCCATTAAAGAAAGGAGAAAGGGAGGGCACTGGAAAGGTCAGAACTTCCATTCTGAGAAATTTAAATTAGGTATTGATTCCATTGACACTTATGGCATCCTAGAGGTGGGAAATTAGTTCATAAAAAAATGTTTTGTTACAGAATTTTGGGTGGATGCCCAACTAATATCATGCTATATCAGCTTGCATTCTGGATGGAAGTTCCATTCATTAAGACTTGATTTTTTTTCACATGTCTTTTTAATCACAAAGGATTTTAGGTATGTGGTCTCATTAATTCCCAAAATATTCTTGTGGAGAGGCAAATTGTGGGAAGAGTTAGTTGTACAGATGCAGATTCGCCACAGAGCCTCGCAAATGCTGAATGAGCCAGCGTTCAAACTGAAACTGACTGAAAGAGCAATTGCATTGACCCAGCCTTTGATCCACCTAATTACAATTCTGACCTGGAGAGGCTTTCTACATATCTCAAGTTTCTGGCACAGATTTGGATCCTCATACACACAGCAAAGAGCTGCAGAACCGTGGGGTGCCCGGCAGAAGGACACAGAACAGGAAAGTAAGTCCCTTAGTGGACTGTAACATGGGGATACTCTTCACCTAGACATTCTGCCTATTTGGAAGGGAAAAAATTTATGGTTTCAGTTTTTAATTTTTTGGTATAACACTTTTAATCTAGACAAGGTGGAACTATAATTTGAAATTTCCTAAGATGACTGATGGATATTAAATAGTTAACATTCTGAAATTATCCCCTTTTTCTAATAATGAGGGCAATGTTCTAATAGTTAATGTATGAATTTCACTTAATCCTCCCAATGGCCTTTAAAGTACTATTGTTATCCCAATTTTATATATGAGTCTTATGAAAAGATTGGGTAAGTACTCTACTATCCCAATGATACTTATAGGGAAAGAGAGGTACAGAAAATTAACTTGTCTCGTGTTATAAGAAAAGAGGACAGAATTAGGATTCATATTCAGACAGTCTGGCTCCAGAGACAACGTAATACTGCAACCATATGTACTCACAAATTGTCTCATATGCTGACTTATATTTTAATATATTATTTGTAAAGGGGTGGTGTCAAGTAAGAATTTGGGGCCCTAATAGGCAAGTCTCTCTTGCAAATTGTCTTTAGTATTATTGCATCATTTTTGGACATGTAGGTTGTGACTGTGGAACTACAGGTACTGGAGATGAAGCTTTTTCCAGAGGAGAAAACAGTACCTGTCAAAGCACAGGGCTTATTCCAGGGCTTATTCCTATTTGGCCTGCAACCTGCAGGTGGTGAGTGAGGATAATGGTAGGAAGTTAGAGGCTATGTTTTGAAGAACATGCTGGAATCAGCTCTTCCTTCAGGCAGAAAAAAGACATGAACAAAGCCATTCTGAGAAAATACTTTCTTACTTTCTAGAAAAATGGCAATTGCGCACTGGGAAAAATGTGTTAAGACAGCTAGTGTGCTGTTTATTTTATATTATTTTATTGGCTGTGATCAACTTGTCAGATCACGGTTAGAGTAAGAATGGCCACAGGGTTGGAACAAAAAAGTTACAGAAAGAGAAGCCTTGTGAGTTACAGTTTGAGCTACTGAAATGTTTCTACCAGGGGAGAAAAAAATAGCCAAAGGTATGGTGAGATATGGCGATTCCAGGTGAGGACTCTAAGCTTTTTGCCTTGTTTGCTTTTAACTGATCCACTCACCACATAGAGTTGTTTTGTTTTATTTTGACGGGAGGAGAGAGCTCCCTGAAAATAGGGAGGTAGAAAAACACCTAGGAGACATTTACCCACAAGTTAGTAAACAGGGTGTGAGGCACAATGACAGTAAATATAGGCTGTCAAGAAGACCAATCACAGCCGGTCTCAGAGAGTGACTACAATGTGCCTGTGAAAGCATCAGTCAGCCCACACGATGTGTGTTTGTAAGGCAATAAATCTGATTCTTTGGCAAATACAACCAGCTTACGAATTTCAAATAATTTTTGTCACCTCCGAAATAGACTCTATGGGTGAACTCAGTGAGTTATTCTCATGGCTAAAAATACACTAGAGACCCCGCCTTGAGAATCGTTTGCATGACTGGGGACCGTTCTTGGGTCGGCCTTAATACAACAATATCACATCTTTTTTTCTTTGAAAGTAAGGGTTATTTTTTGAAAATGTCCCCCAAAATTTACAGATTTAAGTCTGGTAAGGGACACTCTGAATTGGTACTCTGCTGTCAGGTCAGCTAAAAATGGTGATTAGAAGGGAAGACCAGGAGTCACGGACAACATCGCACGCCAGCTCCGAAGGCCCTTCTGGGTCTGACCACCACTCTCTTGGATTTCCCATCATGCCCCACTTGACAAACACGCCCCACTTGAAGGAGACGAACAGGCCCCAATACTCCACCTGGGACAGGTTTTCACTTACTGTCCGCGGGGCCGTCCCCAACCCTCCCTGATGTAGAGAGGCCTATCCTTCCCTCTCCAACTTTGTTCAGAATCCTTCTCCTTGCCAGGAACTTGTCTCTTGTCCTCGGCTTCAGCCTCAGCATGCACTTAGCTCTACCCTGAAAGTCAAGAATCCCATTTTATTTATCTTTGAATCTGTTGCTTCCACAGAGTACCAAGCACCTAAGTACTCAATAAATGTTTGTTGAATAAGTGAATGAAATAAACCAATTCAAAGATCGTGAAGCAAAGTACTATCACAAAAGAGAGAAGACAGAACAGCCTTCCAGGAAAATTGCCTGGAAAACTCTGTCTCTCTGCTTCTCTCTGAAGTGTTCCTTTTGGCATATTTGTTTTAAAAATGGTCCATGTTTCGAGTCTCACCTTTTAAAACGTCATAATCACACTCACATGTGCATATTATGCTTAACCTGTTAGGGTCAAGAGAAGAGACATGCCATTATATGAACAAAAAGCATTCCAAGCAAAAGACCTGGCGATTAGTACAGTAGAAACAAAAAGGTGTTTTATGCCTCCAAATTCTTTGTTTGGTTGCCTTTGAGGGTTTTTTCCTAGTAATTGCTCAAATATTTCATATGTATGCCTTTAAAAATTATTTTTAAATCATTTCATCCAAGTCATAAACTGAGTCTGAAAGCAGAGGGCCGCTGTGTGCCGTGGACTGAGCCGGGCCCCATGCTGTACATGCGTCTTACAGGACCAGGAGAGAGCAAATGCCACCAGTGGGGGCTGAAATGCCCATGATGTTGAATGTCGGAACATTCCAATCTCAGGGAGCCTTGCTGGTATGGGGGGGACGTGAGTCCCCTGAGCCTTCCTGCACTGGTCCCAGAGCCCTCTCCAAGCCTGACATTCTCACATGATGTAGGAAGCCGGGTATTCCCTGCAAAGGGAGTTTCAGCCCTGAACTTTCCTTGGGGCTGTGTGCCTCCAGTAGCTAATTAGCACATCTCACAAAGCACCGATAAAGCCATATATATATAAATTTCCACTTAATGGTCTGGATAGATAGAGCCAGAAAAGCATTCATTCAAATAATGGCCAGGCAGATTGACACCCTTTGCGAATCTGTGTTCCCATGTACCTAATTGCCGATTCAATAAGGAGTTTCTGTACTGTTAAGTCTTACCCAATATTGCCAAGATGGAAATGTGAATGTTATTACCACATTGATTGCTGTTATGGCAGTTTGGTTTTAATATATCATGGGATGCAGCCGCAAAGAGGAGATATGTATGCAACCAGCTAAACAGGAAATGGGGAAACTCCTGGACCCTCCATTGCACAGTGGGAGGTGGGAGTACAAACCAGTAAATTCAACACACTTTCTTTTAAATTGATCCGATTAGCATTTCTAACACATTTATTTTCTTTTGTTTTTAAACTAATTTTCTTTTTCTTACATCTAGGAAGAATCTTCATTATAATATTTGTTCTATATTGTAACCTTTCACTTCTAAAAAATCTGGATCTAATGCGTTAAATCACGGGTCAAATATCTATAGCTTCTCCAGTTATTTAATAATATTATATGTTGATAAAACGGCATGTGAATTCACAGAAACTTTACATCTTGGTCTTTATTTTGCACTTTCCTAGCGCATTTAGCTGGGCTCTGCCTCTTTCCCTGACCTCCCTGGTGAGCTGGAGGGACTGGGTCTCCCTCTGTGGTGTCACACCTGCCTGTTAGCCACTACTACCTACTAGGTGAGCACTCTATTATTTTTTTTTTTCCGGTGTTTGGCCGGGGTTGGGTTTGAACCCGCCACCCCTGGCATATGGGGCCAACGCCCTACTCCTTTGAGCCACAGGGGCCGCCCTTGTTCTATTATTGTGACAACACTGTGGCATAAACTGCCCCATGGTCTGATGTGACCACTCTGTAGGGGCAGGGCACTGCGAGTCTTTGGGCGGCTCTCTCACCTGCACCCCCCAGGTCTGTTCTCAGCCACCTCTTCTGTCCTTGGCTCTCCCTGTTAAACACCTGCTGGTCTGCGTTTCCACTCTTGCTATAAGGATCCCGGATCCCCTTTACTGCTTAGCACCAAGACCTCCATTGTTTCTGACAGGCCCTCGAGCGTGAATTTCCACATGCTCTGTTCTAAATAAGGTCTGTCCCCTTTGGCAGAGAGGCTGGAGTTCTCTCTTCTTGTGCCTCTTTTCCCCAAGCAGGAACCTCTGTGCCACCGCCACGCTGGGGCTCTAGTCAGCAGGCTGCATCTCCCAGACAGACACCCCTGCTCCGTCAGTCGGGGACCTGGGCGGGGATGGTAGACCCTACTCTTCTCAGCTTGCCTCTCCCTGCATGGAGTTTTTGTCCCTGAGTGAGCCAGGCTGGGGAGACCAGGGCCCGGATTCTGAGCCAGCTCTGTCTGGATCGGAGCTTCCCTGCTATGAAACGGTGGGAGAAGGCAGCCATGTCCTCATAGCAGCACCCACCTGGAATAGAGCTTCTGCGGTGCGAAACTGAAGGTTTGACATAGGCCAACAGGCTGCCCTCTGGGTGAGACTGCAGCTCTGTCCAACCCTTTGTCTTCTCTGCCGCACATTGAAAGAAGAAGAGCCGTCTTTTGCCTCATCAAATACACAAACACTAACTGTTAGTCTTCCTCTGGCTCCCGGCCATCTGGATACGCATTAAGCAAATAGGGCCCTCCTTGCTTTTCTGGTTCTGTTCAAACATTCCTACCAGGTTACAAAAGCCCTCCCACCTTTTACAAGATCTCCAGCAGATGACCTCTGATCTCTGTCGTGGCTCGCCTGCCACCCCCTGAGCTACCCACGCACCACACCCTGCACTGCTTGCAAGAGGCCCCTCCCCAGGCCAGGCCACCGCGGGTTCCTGCTCGCACGTCACTTCATCAGTCTCTGCTGGTCACAGTGCGCGGCCTGGTTCTTTGGGCACCTTTCCACCTTTGATGACATTTAGCACTAATGAAAGCTGATGAGCAAAACAAAAGGCCTGTGCATAATTTTCATATTTGACACCACAGATAAGCAAAAAGGGTCTCACGAAATCCGCACATGGCCTACGGGCCACAGGTTGGACACCCCTGGGACTGAGCTTGAGAAGGAGAGGGGCGGGTCTCCTGGGCTAAGCGCATCCGGAACGGAACTCCTGCCTCCTGGAGCTGGAGCGGTGAGCGTGAACGTGAGCAGGCGGGGGCGTGTTACAGTGACTCCCCCTTATAGAGATTAATAGATTTTGTCGAATAAATGTTTCTCCACTTGGTATAGTAATACCTTAGAACAATTCTAAATGGTAACTTTCTTTTATAATTTTCAGCAGTTAAAATAGTTGTTTCACTAGGGAGCGTGCCTATCACGCTTCTAACTCTGCCATTTAGGGAGTCAATCTCCACCTTCAATGTTTGCAATCGCGGCAATGGTCACTTACCTTCCTTTCGCTGTACGTTCAAAGAGTGTCACTTAGTATTAACCAATATGTTGCTTTCTAAACTTTAATATGTGTATTCCAGCATCTCAACAAGACAACTTCCCTTTAAGGCAAAGAATATCTTATTCGTTTTTTTTTTGGAGACAGAGCCTCAAGCTGTCACCCTGGATAGAGTGCCGTTGCATCACAGCTCACAGCAACCTCCAATTCCTGGGCTCAAGTGAGTCTCTTGCCTCTACCTCCCAAGTAGCTGGGACTACAGGCACCTGCCACAACACCCGGCTATTTTTTGGTTGCAGCTGTCGTTGTTGTTTGGCGGCCCGGGCTGGATTCAAACCCGCCAGCTCAGGTGTAAGTGGCTGGCGCCTTAGCCCGCTGAGCCACAGGCGCCGAGCCAAGAATATCTTATTCTTGATGGCATATTCTCAAAAGGCTTTTTCTGAAACAAACAAAAAAAATTATTTCACTCTTAAATTTTTCATATTGACAGATGTCTTAATCCATTCAGGCTATTAAAACTCCACACACAGGATAACAGAAACGGCAGAAATTTGTTTTTCACGGTTCTGGAGACTGACAAGTCCAAGATCAAGGCACTGGCAGTTTCCTGGTTCATAAATGGTGCCTCTTTGCTGCATCCTCATACAGCAGAGAGCAAGAAGGAAGGAAGCAAGTTCTCTCACGTCTTCTTTAAGGGCACTGATATCATTCATGAGGACTTGACTCCCACAACCTAATACCTCCCAAACCCCCTACCTCCTAATCCTGTGACCTTGAATTTTGGTCCAGCATTGAGACCGTTCAGACCATAGCAGCATATGACCTCGGCCATGCCCCCTTCTCAGGACCATGACAGGGGAGTGGGGTTACTAATCTCATCCTAGATTTCACACAAGCATTTCCATGGAGGACCTTGTCACTAAGATTTCTGTTACAGTTTGAACTGTGACACCCCCAAAATATGTAGGATCACTAACACCAAGTACCTCAGAATGTGCCCAGATTTGCAAATAGGGTCCTTGCCGATGCAGTTAGCAAAAATGAGGTCCTTGGTGTGGGTCCTCATCCAAAATGACAGGTCTTCTTTTAAAATAAGGGAATCTGGACACAGACACGTACACAAAGGGAGGGTGCCATGGGAGGCTTGGAGTTTCAGGCCGGGAACAGATGCTTCCCTGGCACCACCACAGGGAGCACGCCCCTGCCAGCACCTCAATCGTGGACCCCCAACCTCCAGAACTGTGATACGAGAAACTTGTGTGGTTAAAGCCTCTCAGGTTCTTTGTTCCAGCAGCCTGAGAAGAGTGGTACAGTGTCCATACACATGGAAAATGGTTTCTGGCTGTGCCAACTCCAAGTTATCGGTAACCTACTCAGAATGTATATAATGTTCAGAAGACCCCAGATTATCATAAACAGATCCTTTAAAATAAAGAGCAACCTAAAATGAAGTCTATAAGTAGGACAGTTAAGTTTGTGAACTCATCCAAGAAAAAGTGCTATATACTTTCATTGCTGATATCACCACCTTCCCCAGATGGCCAAGGGGAGAACTTCAAAGGTGACCGGTGGGATACTCAGCAATGGAGCATGTAGCACTTTTTCCAGGATGAGCCTGCAAACTTAATTGTTTGACCTCATACCTAGTAGCTAATAGAATCTTTTATTATTATTATTATTATTATTATTGAATCATAGCTGAGTACATTAGTGCAATCAAGGGGTACAATGTGCTGGTTTCATATACAATCTGAACTATTTTCATCAAACTGTTTAACATAGCCTTCATGACATTTTCTTAGTTATTGTATGAAGACATTTTTATTCTGTATTTAGTAAGTTTCACCTGTACCCTTCTAAGATGCACCATAGGTGTGGCTAATAGAATCTTATGGAATCCATCGGAAAATAAATTGGAGGAAATTCATTTTAATGTGAAACTTCAAGGGAAAATAGAATAAATCGACTGGAAAACAGTGAAGAAGGAATATAGATACATCATCCATGCGAGGAAGATAAGGTCAAGGCTGGATTTTATCTCCTGTAGCGACTACACCAGGGCCTCACAATCACAATCAATATTCATTTAGCAAATATTTATTGAGTGCCTCTGGTTTGGCACTCTTCTAGTCTTGGTGCTTATTAAATATTGGTGGAAAACAAAGTGATCTCGTAAGCGTGTCTGTAAATCTTATCAAGCTTTGAACTCCACCATTGAGGAAGTCGATCTCTACCTTTAATGTTTGCAAACATGCTCATCTCTGCTTAGTTGCCGTCATCTCCATTTACTGGGACACACATCCATGTCCGCAGGTTCCTGGAGCCTGCTGGAACCTACATGTCTAACGTTTCTCTCCCTCTCTCTGACTTCAGAGGCTTCAAGGTCAAAGCCCTTGCCAAAGGCTGATTTTTATGTTCTAATTGTTATGTGCAAGTTGTGCGGGAGCCTGTGAAATGACCCTAGATCCAGGGGGAAGATGCTCAGGACAAGAACCAGGCTTTGACAAATGGAAACTGGCCTGTAGGTATCTCTGTTTCCAGCAAGGTTGTCCATAAGGCCGGGGGATAAATTTAGCAATTCATTTGCGAGTTTGTGGAGGCTTCTGGCTAAGATATATTTAAAAACAAAAAGAAAACCATTTTTTCTCGAGTTAACTTCTTGGCCTTAGGTTTCTAGAGATGTTTGTGTGAATCAAACTGAAAAAGCAAATAAGTAAAGCAAATGGTATAATTTATCAATTTCAATTTAGTGTTTGTGATTAGCAATAGAAAGCCTAATAACAGATATAATTTTAGCATCAAAAAGAAATTACAATCTTTGTCCTGTATATTTGCACTCACATTAGAAGACTCTGAAAAGACTTTTTTTTTTTTTTGCAAAGTAAGCCTTGCATTTTTACTCTATCAATTAATTTTACTCTGCCTCAATTAATTTTTTTCCCCTAGCATCCAGGAGATCCTGATGTTGTAAATCCTTTAGAATTAACTCTCTGTAACTGTCTCCCTCCATTAGAATACACGTTTACATAAGTTTGGACTGTGAGGAGGGAGCTGAAATCCCACTCACTAAAAACTCGGTGCTAGGCACCTGACACTAGTGTTTGAGTCACTTTCTCATGCATAGATTTAAAAATGGCATTTTGCTTCCTCCCTGGCACTCCACTTGCACCAACTTCTGGCCCTGAACCACGTGGAGCTGGCTGCTCCCTCTACACCACAGCAGTGGCCACGAATTGGCTCATTTTGTATTGCCAGCTGCATTGAGAGATTCACTTATCTGAGGGAGCTGCCCCTCCTGGATAATTATAGAAAGTAAGATGATCTTGAAAGGCATTCTCAATTTTTTCTTTTCCCGCTACCAAATTTTTAAACTTAAAAATAAATTTGAAAAATAAATCCATCACTAAATCAATCAATCAATCATAGTCTCCAGATTGGCAGGTTATGTGGTAAGTTAGGTTAAATGCTTTACTGACAGATCTAAAATCTTTGACAACATTCTCTGTTGGCATATGATCCACACACACAAAAATGCTTTGCTTCCCTCGTAAGAAGAGAAACCAAATCAAAACTACACTGAAATATTACTTCTATCCTATAAAGCTGATAAAGATTGAATGTTTGGTAACATTCTCTTTCAGGAAGGCTGCCGAGAAGCCGGACCTATCATGCCCCTCTGTTGGGGTGCCATGGACAACCCTATGGATCAGGACTTACCAGAGTCTAGCATGGCCCGGGTATATTCATCCTTGACCTGGCAACCCCACTCTTTAGACTCTCCCCTGAAGAGGCATCTCCAAAATATGAAGCAATATTTACACACGTTTGTTCATTACAGCATGATTTATAATAACACAAATTTGAAATCAGCCCAAATGTCCATCACTAAGGAACTGGTTGAATTACCATACAGTTACACAGTGGGACATGATGCACCTCTAAAAAGAAAAGAAGAAAAATAAATCTAAGCTCTAATTGGAGCTATTTGAGAATATATTGTTAAAAACTATAAATTAAATTAAATGTAGAGTATCAATGTCTTTATATAGTAATTAAGAAAATGCTATGAGGGCTATCTCTCACAGTACGATCAAAATGTCTCTGATTGTATATGAAGCACATTCTGCCCTATGATTGCACCAATGTACACAATTATGATTTAATAAAATTATTTTAAAAAACTTTAAATTAAAAGAAAAAAGCATATTAGTATATGCCCTTCATATAAGAAAAAAATGATTCACACATACAAACATTCTTATCTTTGTAAAAGGAAACACGAGAAGGACAAACCAAAATTAATGAAAATGGGAAAGAATGGCAGGGCAGAAATGAAGGACACTTCTTTACATATACCTTGTTGTATAGATTTGAAATTAGAAATATATTTTCCATATTCAAAACCAAAAAATAAATAACACATAAATATGTTTTTAAAAATAAGGCATAGAGTAAATCTATTTATAGGGCACATTAATTACCTAAGTATTATACAAAGAAAAAGTCTATTTCAAATGTTTGAAACCAGTATTTTGGCTACATTTATCTAAAGGCATATTCTAAAAAAAAAAAATAGAGTGCAAAGAAATCATAGGCTTCAGTATTCAAATTTATAGTTGTAATATTACTAGCAATCATTCTGAAACTATATAATATTATTTCCTAGGGTAAAGAATGGTGAAATAAGTAATTACGTTAATCTTGCTAGGAACCAAGACTATCAGTATAAAACAAAAGTTAAAGTATAAAATGAAAGAACATAAGTAAAAAGATCAGTATTTACAACTAAAATTTAATTCATCGGTACGAGCTCATGATTTTTTTCAGAACTATTTATTTCTTATATATGTTCACTAAAAATAAATATAAAAAATGATTTCAATTGCAGTGAACACGCCCAGAGCCCTGACTGCCAGGTATATGTCTTGTTCACGGCTGAAAGAAGTCTTGGAGGAATGGCTCATTCCCAGGTCGAGGGAGGAAACACGCAAGGTGGAACAGCTTATTGTACCAGAAAGCAAAGAAGTTATCAATGACTCACAGGATCATATTAAAAGAAAAAACAAAGCCAATATGAAGGGACTTCCATTGACCAAAGATGAGGCCATTTTAATTAGAAGAATAATGAATGCAATTGATTGAAACATATATAAAAAACAATGCTTGAGTTAATGTTTTAAAAAGTAAAAAAAAAAAAAAAAAAAAGATGAAGGAGCAGAGACTTTACTAAACATTTTGGAAATAACTATAATGTCACCTTTTTACCCTAAAAGTTGACAATTGAAAATAAAGAGCTAAGTGTTTATCTTGCCTTCCCTATAAGAACTGAATAAGAACGTGGAAATTCAGGGTAACCAAATTCCCCAGTTGATGAGGGGAAGTTCTTGTTAAAAAACAATTTTGGGTAATGAATCTGGAAAGAAAATGGAATTATAAACTTCATCATTTTGAAATTCCAAAGGAAATACCAAATTACACAAGTATCATTAAATGAATGAAGACATTTTACAAAAGAGTGATGGGAAACTTCATGATGCAGAGATCAGGCTGTCTTAACATTATGAACAGTGGGACAACAAAACATTTTGTGTTTCCTAAAATAATACACTAGGAAAAGGACATCATCATCTTCTCTCCAGGAAACAATACAAATATAACCAACTTACATGACCCTACCATCCAGCAGAAAATTCTAAAATATGAGATTTCTGCAGGATAACCAGTCTTGTTTCTCTTCCAAAGTATATAGTATGGAATGAGATATGACTAGAACGTATGTCTTAAAGCTAAAGGAAGGAAGGAAAAGCAATAGATGAAGCAGCTGTGGCCGAATTCAACAATGGAAGCTAGACAATGGCTATATGGATGCAGATTATCCAGGCTGTTTACTTTTGTTTGGACATATTTCTTAGTAAGAAGTTAAGAAAGTATTTTGTTCTATAGCATATAGAAACCTTGGAGCAATTTGGCCGGCTTTGCTATCCTCTAACAGTTGTAGGTAACACTATAATTGGCAAAGAAGTTAGGGTTGGAAGTTTCTGCTGAATACCCTAAGCTGAACTGAATAATAAATAAGCATTTCTTTTCAAAAAGATGAACCATCTTAAAGCAGTACCCATAACATAGGAGTGCCTCCTTTTTCTGGTAAATAAATGAAAACTAGAATTTTCTCTCCTTTCTAAACCTGAGGTCGTGTCTAAGAGCCTACCTAAGTAATTCCTTTCTGCCCAAGCAAGTCAGCCACCAACTGGAGCTCTGGAATGATGCCTTTCTGGGCACGGAGAAGTTTGGAAAGGAAAGCAGCCCCTGGCCATGGCAAGTTTAATTGGGAACAGAACAGATGCAAGAAATAGATGTAAGAAAAGGACAAAAATAACCTCTCAGACTGGTGGCCAAGATTACAAAACTAGATTGCTTTTCTAAAATTGAGAGAGTCTCATTCTCAGTACCCTTCCAACAAAACACACATACAATTTTTACATTGACTATTAATTTTAACTAGCCCTCCCTGTACTAACCAGACTTAAGAATGATGATGCTGTTTGTGTGTGCAAAGCTAGGAAGGTATTTTGACATCTGTGCAACTGTCTATAGGAGGTCTCTCAACTTTTGAAGAAAATCGATACCAGAAAAGGACAAATTAAATTAGCTCTCAAGCAAATTTATTATCTTGAAAAATAAAACTAAACATCATGAAAATAGATTTGTCTTACTATGATTAATAAGACATAGTTTAAACTTAACTCCATGCACTGATTCATCAAACAAAGACTTACACGTGTTGAAGCAGAGTGTGGGCATAATCTCACTAGCAGATTATATAATGGCATGATATAATACCACTTCCTGAGAGAGTTTCACAGCGCGATCATAAAGAGAGTTATTTAAATACATACACAAGTGTCACTAGCTTGCCCATAAGTATCTCTTACTCAGTTCTCTTCAAATTATTCTCTCTAGGAGCACCTGTTATGATGTAATTATCAACTTGAGTTTTCTCTTCTTCAATGATCTGGTCTTCGTGTTCTGATATCCATCTTACTTGCTTGTGATTTAGAGTCTCCTAGCATCAGTTTCATCAACTTCATGAAATTCTCTTTGTTTTTCATTTTCATTTTGTAATTACTTTGTCTTGAAAATACTCTGTTTTTTGCTTTCCAAAAAAATCAGCAAGTTTGACCAAGAGATACCACCAAGACAGACGCTGGTATCAATCAGGAAGGCATGAAAGAGTTAATTGTACAAGTGATTGATGTATCGGAAATACGTCGCTTCTCTCTGGAGTGGTGTCATTATGATGACTGGGATAATGAATGCTCAGATGACGAGCCCTTCTGAATAAATCAGAGCAATCGTGTGCACTCTCCCCACCTCAGGGGGGTGTCAAATCACCAGAGGAGCTTTCTGAAGTGATTTAGGGCAGGGGAAGGAGGTTAGGGATCATTTGAGAAAGCTCCTCAAATAATTACAATGACACCTCTTTGCATGAAAACCGGTGAGAAAGAGTAGGGAATGTGCTATGGGAGCCCGAGTTGATGGGACAGGGACTCGTGCTGGAGTCCAGTAGAGACAGGAGCACAAGAATTGTCAGTTTTCAAGCCGGTAATGGAGAGAGAGATGGTCCGGGACCAGGAAAGGGCCTGAGTGTGAAGTAGAGAAGTGAGGAGTTCTTTGGGAAATGCCAAGTAGTGTGGTGTCATGAGGGCACAGGATGTGTACCAGGGTGCAGTCAAACATGGGGCAAAGGAGGTAGATGGACCCGGCTTGAAGGACGTCTGGGACCTAGAAGAGGGTTCGGAATTCACTGGGTAGATAACATGGAATCTGCGAGAACTTTTGAGAGGAGAGGGTCCTGGCCTTCACTCTGCGGGAATGTTTGGGACACATCAGATGATGAAGCAGCAAGAGGTGAGGACCAAGCCCAAGCCAGGAGGGTTTTTATTATTTATTTATTTATTTATTGAGACAGAGTCTCACTATGTTGCCCTTGATAGAATGCCGTGGTGTCACAGCTCACAGCAGCCTCAAACTCTTGGGCTTGACTGATTCTCTTGCCTCAACCTCCCAAGCAGCCCAGGAGGGTTTTTAAACACATGGGATCTATCCTGCCTTGCCAGGAAGCAGAGTGACCGTGCAGGAGCTAGGATTAAAAAACAGGGGAGAAAACGGCCTAAATCTCAGACCATTGCGGCTGCTGCAACAAATCACCACACGTCAGGTGGTTTAAACAACAAACATTCATTTCTCACAATTGTGAAGCTTGCAAGTCCAGGATCAAGGCCCTGGCAGATTGGTGTCTGGTGAGAGCCCACTTTTTGTTTTGTAGCCTTCCCACTTCTCCTCACATGGTGGAGTGCAGAGTCAGAGGAAGCAAGCTCTCTGCTGTCCCTTTCATAAGGGCACTAATCCCATCTGGAGGGCTTCCCTCTCATGACCCAATCACCTCCTTTACCATCATGTTGGAGGTTGTATTTTCAGCATACACATTTGAGAAGGATACCAACAGTCAGTCCATAGCATGCCCTCCCCAAAATACTTTTCCACTGACCCTCAAATAGTGCTGATAATTTTTCTATTGCTCAGTCGCTCCCAGACTCAAGGCCTCTTTTGAAACGCATGTGCTATTTGACTGAGGAAGATCGTTGGCAGGAAAACTCTGCACTATTTCAACTGGTTTACCACCTGAGCCGGGTAGAGTCCCTGCAGACATTTCGTTGGGACAGAGGAAGGTCTGTTGCAAAGGATGAAATCAGTGTCATGAGAGATTCACAAACTAGGGGTCAGTTTGAGAGCTTCAGCTGGCTGAAGGGAAGAGAGCGAAGGAGGGCTTGAGAACAGTTCAGAAGAAGCCTGAAGAAAGGTTTCCCCTGCTCCTCATCACGCTTACAGCCAGCATCTCTGCCTTCAATTTACGTTCAGCCCTCACTCCCAGATACAACTTTGGGATAAGGAAGGTAAAGGAGAACTGGCGCCTTTAGTTGTGATTTCTTCAGAGAATGCAAATGCACTTATCTGTGTTTATATCCCCATTCAGCCTTGCTTATTTTATTTTTTAACAACTAAATTCATGAGGCTTAAAAGTACTTTAATAACTAAAATTATGCTTGAAAGAATGTATGTATTTACGTTTGGATTTTCCAACTAGTATTGTAATGGGCTGAACTGTATTCAATATAAAAAAGAGATAAAATCTACCTAGCAATCTCTCTGAATATGTTTTCCAACATCTGATAATAACCATTATCACCCTTTCATTTGCAGGGCAGTTATTTGCATATTATCACGATTGAAATAGCATTAGATAAGGAAAATGTAGACTAATTTTCAAAGTCTGTCTTTTTATTCAAGGACCAATATTTCTCTATGATTGACTGACCTAATTCTACATCTGCACATATAAAGCAAGAAACAAGGGAATATTCTAGATAACTCAGAACAAAATCAACTTTTTGCCTCAGTTATTCCCTTTGTTTCAGGAGAAAAATTTTTCAGAGGTGGATTTTGTGGACATTCACTTGTCTATCAGACACTGCACTGGTGCAGATAATGTGAGTCTTATTTCCACTTTCTTTTGCCAGGCTAGTTCTTGCCTCTATTGAGTAATCTCAATGGAAAGATTTTCAGGACTCAAGGTGGAGAAAGCCAGAATCCTCCTCAGTATTGTGTTCCTCTGCTGGCAACCGCCGTGAGCAGTGCAGCCAGGTTACCAGTGTCTATCTGCTGTGCGTTAGGTTGGGGTTCAGAAGCCGGGTCCAGAAAGCAACAGGGGCTCAGGAAGTGGCGCACTCAGGAGGAACGGTGATTAATACTGCATTTAGTTAGTGGGGTCCAGCTGACCTTCATCAGGGCTGTGCAGTTAAGGACACACGAGGCTTTTCTTCCTCCCAGGAACGCCTTCTGCCCTTGCGCTGGCTCGCGGGCACATACACACAGGCATGCCTGCACTGCTGCCAAACCCAGGGTGCATTCTAAGTCCCATTGTCACTGTCAGCTGGTTTTCAACTAAGTTCCTGATCGGTGGTCTTCCAACTATGCTGCAAGTCCTAAAAACCTCCAGGCCTTGGTCCAGCTCCAGACTCAGCCCTCTGCAGTGATGAGCTTTGGAGACGCAGGCGGATGCTATGGGCCCTGCTGCCACTCATCCCTGGGGGCGGGGCTCCCTGCGCGCCCTGCTGCCACTCATCCCTGGGGGCGGGGCTCCCTGCGGGTGCTTCTGGCCAACCAGTCAGGGGCTGATCTTCCCCAGTTCTTGTGAAAACTCATGTAGTATTTTTCAAATAATGTGATAACAGAGGGAAAATTAGTTTTTATTGATAAAAAAGACCCTTATTATCTCCACCAGGAGGGATATGTGCACTTTCAGAAGATGGAAGGGATAAAACTTTCCTTTCCCTCCTCGAAGCTTCCCTCTGTCTCCCAAAGGGCTTCCTGGGCAGCGCCCATGGCTCAGTGAATAGGGCGCCGGCCCCATATACCGGAGGTGGCAGGTTCAAACCTGGGCCCGGCCAAAAACTGCCAAAAAAAAAAAAAAAAGGGGCTTCCTCAAGAGCTAACAGGAGGTGGGAGGACTTCCTGGCCATCATATGCCCTCGCCCTGTCCCTTCCCACCCAAACAGTGGAGTAAATGACAGCGAACTTGGAGTCTTTACTGAGATGCTGTGTAGACATCTAGTGCAGCAGCAGCATTCTGCAGATACCATTTTATTTCTTTATGAATTTCCACGTCAGTCTAAAATGTCATGTTATTTAAAAATACATCAGAATAATTTGTTCTTTGTTGGTAAGTTAAAAAACAAATCAGCAGCAGCATGTGGTGAAAGACACACAGCAAAGGGAGAGCGTTCATCTCTACTTGGACATGAATTGGCCCTATGGCTTTAGGTAAATCCCTTCACTTTTATGGACTCTCACCTTTAAAATAAAGAGATTGAATAGAAATCTAGCGTCAGATTCACCACCTTCAGGAAGAGGCAGAAAGGAACTGAGAATGAGTTAAACCAGAACAGAGTTGTAAGAAAATAGGGTTTTAAAGGAAAACCAAAGACAATTATATTTACAATTTCAATGACAAATAAAACATATTGGCAAACTCATTGCAAGGACCACCAAGGTGACCTTCTCATTAGAGTCTTGTTGCATCAGATAGTCTCATCTGAAAAACTGAAGTTTTGGTGCAGCTAGGACTTCATAGAAACCATGGTAGTTTTCTCCAAAAGTTCCCATGCCTGTTGAATTTCATAATATTTCAAATTCAAAATTTTGTTATTCATCATGGCAATATTTTAGTACACAAAGCACTGTATTTCTCTTTCCTCTGAATACTACTAACAATTTCTGGAAGTAGTAAGTTATTGAGCTGTTCTCTAGGTTCACCTACAGGTGAGATATTTGTCTGCAGTGGGATTGGCGTCTCTCTTCCGACACTGACGTCCCAGCAGGGAGTTTAGACTTCCCACAATATTTGTCCTGACAGGACTATTTGGTTTAGCCACTGCACACTCTCTGGGACACATGTATGGAAGATGAATGTCTGGAGTGGAGCAAGGCGGAAAGAACCAAAGGCAGAAAGATATAATTCAGTCTGAAGTACAAGTGACATTTATAGCCACTTTTCCTGGAACAAGCCAGTAGCTAAACAATAGGTTTGTAAGTTAACTTCTTCCCAGTGACAGCTCATGGGTTTCTTGTTCACTCTGTGAGCAGAATAGTCCCTGTAATCTAGATTTCTACCTGATTTTATTAAGCCTCCTTTGCTATTTCTGTCACTTAAAATGCATGTTCCTACTCCCATCTCCACCTACAAAATATGTAGAAGTGCACTACAGACCTTGAAATCAGAGAGGAAGGGCACAGATAGGAATCTAAATGTGTGACCCCAGTGTCCTTGAGAAGGAAATGGCTGACGGTTCCCTGACAGGGGTGCTCAATGCAGCCACCAGGAGAGGGAAGCCCTTCTGCTTGGCCGAGGGGATCCAAGAGAAAGTTCAGTCTGATCTTTCTCGGAGGTATGAGGGCTGGGTGAGCAGAGGGAACACAAGAACAGAAGAAAAATGGAGAGCATCAAAAGTGGGTGCTGAATCCAACGCAGAGACTCCCTGAGGCTGGGAGGACGCACAAAACCTCCAAGACTGGGAAAGCACAGAAGGTCCACGGTCTGGAAGGAAGCACCAAGGAGCCTCGATGGCCCCGTTTGTCCTCACCCCTTGAGTTTTTCTCTGACACGTTAAGTATTTGTTACTCTTCCATGAAAACTTACATCTAAGGACAGCTAAGATCCATCTGGACCTTCATTTCCTTAGCACGGTTCAGACAGGCTGAAATTCTCCAACCATCTGTAAACACTAAAGGAAAATGGAGAGGCAATCATTTCCCAGAATACAACCAACATGCAAGTCAGCTTTCCAAATGACAGGTGTCAGATGCCCAGGGAACCACCAGGAGGTGCGAAGAACTCTGTTAGACCCAAATTCTCCTGCTCGTGACAGGTGCCACTCCCTCGATTCGGTAGATCCTGCCCTGCCACCTTCCCATCCCCAGATGATATCATCTCTGAGAAATGCCCCAAAAAACCTAAAATCCAGTTCGGTCCTAGATTCTCACACCTCCCCAATTCAGTCTCCAATGTCCTGCCCATAACTGAGTGCCAACTCTCCCCACATTGTCCGGGTACCAACTCTGCACTCCTCTGAAACACTCAAATAAGACCCCACCCACAAAGATCAGGAAAATGTTCTCTTGAAACTTCCTCTAAATGAAGATAACAGTATGAAAATACACAATGAGCATTATGTAGCAATTTTACATTCGGGTTATATGAGCACCACCTCGGGACTTTATACATATACCCCCGCTTCAGTCTCCCCACCCTGAAAAACGTGTCAGAGGTGGATCCTCAGAAGGTGAGAGATGGCCAGACCCACATGGAGAAGGGCCTCACACTGCAGCAGCCCAAGAGCCTGTGGAGGCATTTCCTCCTGGAGGTTGAAGCAGTGGGAGAGGAAAAGGGCGTCGGCCCGTTGACGTGAGGATGGCAGCGAGGCTGTGAAAATTCACAGCTGAGTCAGCTTCTCCCTACAAGTCCAAATCCACAGGCCTAATCTGCATCCTAAGTTGTTTCCGCCCCGACAGTGAAACGAGAGACCCGGAGTTCCGCAAGCCGGAGAGCAGGGGCGCTGAACCCAAATGCAGGCCTATCCACGTGTTTCTGCCCAACTCTGGCGGGGCTGCTCTGTTTTCCAGTCCGCGCTGCGTTCCAAGCTTGCCCGCCTGTCTGCTGCTCTGGTGGGCGGGGAGGGTCTTGTGAGACCCTTTCTCCCAGATGACTGCTGAAGGCCTGATATCCTCAGGAACTGACCAGAGAAATCTGAGGTCACAGTCTTTTTTTTTTTTTTAAGATGCAGAAAGCATTTTATTTTAATTTTATGAACAATTACATGGCTCAGATGGTTTCACTCAATGTTATTCCTGAAACACATTTGTCTTTTCTGTCTAGGTTGGTATAACAGATTACATCAGACAGTGCCCCTGGTTTTGAAGCATTGCTTTCAAAACTTCTCTTTCCAGCATTATCCTCATTCTCTTTAACCCACCATTCTTAAACTTATCTTTCTTTTGTATTAAGTTCTACACGTTAAAACTATGACGTCACAGCAAAAGTCAAGGTAGACCCTAAGGGCTTTAGAGTACTGTCAAAGGCACAAGATGGTTAGCAACAGAGCCACTGGCTAAGAAAAAACATGAATCTAAAAATGTATTTAAGTTCTAATATTGATAACTTCACAGAAACTAAGGATTAGTTTAGGATTTTCTACAACTTCTTATTGAACACTAACCGCTTTATCTGTGCCGTATGTAAGGGGACTCTGGTTGTGCTGCCGTTAACTCGGAAGGATGGGACCCCCATTGCGACCCATGTGAGACCATTTGCCAAGTATGTGCAGGAGAATTGTAGAATAATTCTGAAGCAGACAAAAGGGATTACCCATGGGGATGTGATGAAAAAGCTTGGCAAGGATGAGCTCACAGTCTTAAAGGCAGACAGAGGCGGAGAAGCAGGGAGCAGACGTCTTGCATGAACTTGACCACACGCATCCAGCCGGGGCGTGCAGACACACCGAGCGCAGCCTCCCCGCAGGGACGCACACATGGTTAGGTCAATCCAGGACCCTGCCCCACGGAAACAGGTGTCTGGGGCAGTAGCCAAGGGCTGGCAGCTAATGGGACACCCAGGAGCCTTCACTTGTACACTGACGCCACTGGGGGTGGTGGGTACGGAGAGGCTTGTGCCCCACTTGCCCCTGCCAACCTGAGCCGGCATGGTGGTCGAGTCACTATCTTGTGAGTGGAATGGTCCGTTTCCTGCCATCTGCTGTCCCAGAGCACAGAGTGAGTGGGGGGCACTGCGAGGATCGTGCATCTTCAGGAGATGCTGGGGAAGAGCAAAGGGCTACGAGCCTCCCTGAGCAAGGCAGGGGCTTGAGGGTGGGACCGAGGGGCAGACGCGGGCACTCGCCTCTCCAGCGGTGGCTGTCAGGCCGCGGGAGGACCGTCCCCACTGCCCTTGCAGCCCAGTCTGCGCTCCCTCTCCGGAGTACCTGCTCGCCTCCGGCTCTCAGCCCTCCCGCAGGCCCTCCTCACTCCAACGTGAGCAGACTGACCCGTGGAGAAGGAGGCAATTTGCCAGACTGCCTGCCGCAGAGAGGATCCTCAGCGTCCAGCCTGGGCCCTGGGGACCCGAAGCCAGTACATTTCCCACTAGGACGCCATCCACAAGCTTCTTGTGATCAAGACCCTCTTTTCACGCTCACAGATCATAGCAGACCCCAAAAGGCCTGTGTGTGTGTGTTTACATATATGTTTTTTGTTTTAATTTATAAAATTTTTAATTTATATCATACTAGAAATTAAAACAAAAAAATGCACATTCATTAATTCACTTAAAGTTAAGAATAAGAAAATTAGCATTACACGTTAACAAAAGCAAATCATCTTATGAAAAATAACTTGACTGTTGAAAACAAAGGACGTAATGCGAACATCATTGTTTTTGTATTTTTACAAATCTTTTTCACGTCTGGCTAATAACAGAAGATTCTGGTATCTATTTCTGGATTCAATCTGTTACAGTAGCATCACATAGTCCCTAAACATCTCCAGTGGATAAGTCATAAAAAAAAGTCTTAGAATTATTATGAAAACAGTTTGTACCTCAAAGACCCCTTGGAAGGGTATCTGGGACCCAAAAAGTCTCTTGACCACCATTTGAAAAGTATTGCATCACGCTGGCCCCTGGGTGGAAAGTGGAGGTTGGGTCTGCTGTGGGAGGTGCAGGGCCCCAGCTGTGTTTGCTGCGGGACCACCTTCCTTGATGCAGGCTCAGGATATGAACCACTGTTAAGAAGGTCCTAGTAGGGTGGCACCTTTGGCTCAAAGGAGTAGGGCACCGGCCCCATATGCCAGAGGTGGCAGGTTCAAACCCAGCCCGGGCCAAAAACTGCAGAAAGAAAAAAAAAAAAAGAAGGTCCAAGTAACATTGTTTTAAGGATCTCAGGACTGAGGTTTCCTCTAAGGATAGGACAATTTCTCATTTGCCAGTGTGAGATGGTGAGAGTAACTGCCACCTCTGTGTCCACAAAGCTGCATTGCTTACCAATTGGGCTTAGCACAGCATGGAAAGCCACACCGATTCCTCCTACCAGACCTGACCCAGCACAAGCCCCATCTTCTGAGTACCTTATGCAGCTCATGTTCAAAAGAATTAGAGGCTTCTACTATGATTCAAAATGCTGCTTTTAATTTTCACTGTGAAAATACACACCTTTATGTGGGGACTCCTGGCCTTTGTTCTTCTATGAGGCTAAGCAGAGTCAGGGTAGCATTTGGAATAATGACCATCAAAGTGAATGCTCCAGCAAGAAAAGCAGACAGGGCTCAGGGCCAGGTGCATAATCTGGAACAAGATGAATGGCAATTAGAACCTGGTAGGCAAAACATGATCCACAGACTTGGCGCCAGGCTGCTGAGCCCTGCCTGTCAGGAAAACAGACTCCCACTGACTCCACCCAGCGTCAGTAGCACTACAAATCAAACTCAGACAGGAAAAGGAGCGGGCGGGCCTTGGTTCTCACCATAGAACACTCTTGACAGCAACCAGAGCCTCTCAGATATCACCGGGGTCCTGCTTGCTGGTTACTCCACCTACACATGGTTCTGTCCCCGGAGAATATATCTAACACCATTTCTATAATATTTAACTTTATCAGGAGTTAATTTTTGTTGACTTTTAAAAATAATATGTCATGTCCACTTCAAGCATCTATACAATGTACATATTTTTTGAGCAACAGTTTTCATTAACTTTGCCAAATTTGCCCATAGGGTCAAAACTGACCAATTGATTACTTACACTTTGAAATAGTTTTTCTAACGCTTTTACATTTTTTCACTTTCCAACTAGGCTGCTTCTTTGAGAAGGGTCTATACTTTAAGTAAAATAAGTAAATTAGAAGTAACTTACTCAAGGCCAGGCATGATGGCTCATGCTTGGAATTCTAGCATGCTGGGAGGCCAACACAGGTGAAATCACCTGAGCTTAGGAGTTTAAGAACAGCCTGAGCAAGATACTCTCTCTTAAAATAGCCTTGTGGCAGGTGCCTGTAGTCGCAGCTATTTGGGAGGCTGAGGCAAGAGGATCACTTGTGCCCAAGAGTGTGAGGTTGCTGTGAGCTATGATGCCACAGCACTCTACCAAGGGCGACTCTGTCTCACAAAAAACGTAACTTTCTCAAACTATGCCTTTTAGGCAACTGTCAGTGAAGGACAAATAAAAAAGAAGTAGACTTGCATTTAGAAAAATGTCTTCTGATGGCAGACAAGCATTAGCCTTTTGGCAGTCAGCCATAATTTTATGGCCACCAATTAAGCAATTAAGAGGTTGTGGTTCCATTTGTCTCGTCACAGAGCTAATCGGTCAAGTCTGTGCTGAGCGTCTGAGGGAAAGCAAGCTTGCTTGTCGGAACTGTTTAACCTTCTCCATCTTCTGAGAGCTCAAAACTCGCTCCGTCAGAACTTCCATTAACTGTTCTCTACCTTCTTCCTCTTTTTCTTTTCCTCCCCTTTCTCATTCATTCATTCGATCAACCTATAGTAAGCTCCTTCGGTAGTTAGGCACTCTTGTTTTTCTCCCAATGGAAAGCTTTATGGTTGGGTCCTGCTGACACCTGGCAAATGTCACCTCTCAGAAGTTCATATAATACCCAGGACACCCCAGCTTCACCCCCTCCAGCTTGACCCCCCAACATTGGCCGTTTATTACACGCTCTTCTGGGACCCCTTTATACCCTCAACCTTAAGGAAAGAGCAGAGAAAAGGTCCAGGAGTTCTTTCTGAAAGAGGGCATGTGAATAAAAACATATGCATTTTTATTACTTTAAACTGTTTTCCAGGGTCCTCCTATTACCTGGAAATGCTAACACTCCGTTCCTCTTGGTAGCTGCTAACATTAGGAAGGTTAAATGTGTGCGTGTGTGCGTGAGCATGCGCACATGTGGAGATAAAGCAGATAACAGATAAGATAGGCATGACTGATAGTGATAGGAGATAAAATAGATAGTACATAGATAAGATAACAAGAATTCTTAGAGTACAATTCCTTTGCCCCTTGCTTTGGGACTAGAGAATTAACCAGAAGGCTTGTTTATCAACCATGATCAGCAGCAGACCTGGTGGAATGCCCCTGTATGTCTCACTCTACTTCTGCCTGTGCTTACTGGGGGACAGTGGTAGCACCATTTCCCTAGGAACTCCCAGTCTGAAAATAGAACAGATAAACAAACCTCTGTTTTCATGCTAACTACACAAATGCCCCTGTGTCCATTTATCTTCCTAATACACTTGTTATTTTAACTTCTGTGATCTATAACACAAGTTCAACAGTTCGAACGCCTGAACCTGCTCTGAGAACACTCCCTTTCTCAACAGCAAGTATTTTTGACCAAAGCTCTTAATCGATGCGGCTCTGGATTCCTGCTTGTCTTGCTGGCTGCTTTTTGTAGAAGAGATAAAGAAAATAGATATCTAGGGGCCAAGAGAAGCACAGTAATTCTTGGTGCGGCATTCACCTGTCCATCACGGTGGAGGTGCAAACCGTGTTTGGATTCCACCTCACTCACTGGGTATATTAATGGCAACTCCTGCCTGACAATGCGACAAGCACAGATTATGTCTTTGATGCTGCGTTGTGCCGCGGCTTTATGTGATTTGACATCTTCGCAAAATGCCTGTCTTGCCACAACGAAAAAAACGTCTGGTACAATTTGTGTGAGAATTTGATGCCTTAATACACCTGATGATTTAGACATTCTTTGAAGTATTTCTCAGCTTGTGGGAATGAGGAGCAGTTTGCCTGAGACACTAGTGCTGTCCCAACCCTTGTCACACCCGTCAGACCAGAGGGGAATCCCTCCTATCTTTTGTGGAAGGGATACCGTAGGTATTGTCGGGGTCAGATTGGACTCATGTAGCAAAGAATCAGGCCTCATAGCTGGGATGCGCAAGCTGAGAGAGAGGCCAGAGAATGGATGCGGAAATCTAACAGCAGGAAGTAGGGCAGCCACTACCCACATTGGGAATTGCTCCTGAAAAAGCTTAAATTTTAGGGCTAATGACAACCGTCAGCACAGCTGCCTTTCATTGTTTGCTTCCTCCAAACATAAATAATCCCATCACCTTTGTATGGCAGGAGAGCTAAGAGATGCCAGCATGTCACCACCTCCTGGCTTCCGAGCTCCTATCAGGCATGTAGTGACAGGTGGAGAGAGAACAGCATTGCAACTCAAGACGCTGGTGGGATTTGGCTCCAGCAGGCCTCGGCAGGCCCTGACCGGCTGGTGAGGAGTCTGCACGCTCTGTTGGTGGCTGCATGTTCCTGAAGCTCTTCAATCCCCACATTCCTTGAATATTCCAGGCTTTAGGGAGTCAGAAGGAGGAGGTGGGTTTGGACACACTCTTAGTCCAAAAAGAATATGCCTTACCCCAAGTGGAGTAGTTTCACACAGTAGTTTCACTGCTCCCCCTTCACTGGGGTGTTCAGAGGTCTCCGTTAAAGGGGAAGGAGCAGGAGGGCAGTGGCCCTGCTGGACATCTCAGCTCATCCCTTCCTTCTAAGCAAGCCCTTACCTTTGCCGCATTGCTGACCGGCATCTGGACCCTGCAGCAGTGAGCACCGGCAATGCCGTGGGCCTCTGAGCCGTCAGTAAAACACCTGTGGCTTTTTTTTAATCGGCTTTGGATTGATGGGTTCACTCTTGGCTCAGCAATGAGATGTCTGTGCTCCTCCTCAGCCTCTGATTCCGTAACCTCTGATCCAAGGCTTAGCTTTGGAGAAGAGTGGTTTGGCGGTAATAAAACTTGTGCGAGTTCTTTAACTGATGTGACAATGAAGGAAACCCAGAAAGTAACGGACAAGTTGAACTCTGATTTGCCAAGATAGCTGCAGTTATCAAAACCCAAGCGCCTCTCTAATTGCATCTTTTCCTTCAGGCCTTCAATTCTGTATAATTCAGAAATAATGATTAAAAATAACAGTCCCTGCTGGGCACGGTGGCTCACACCTATAATCCCAGCACTCTGGGAGACCGAGGTGGGTTGATTGCTTGTGCTCAGGAGTTTGAGACCAGCCGGAGCAGGAACGAGACCTCGCCTCTACTAAAAATAAAAAAAATAGCTGGGCATGGTGGCAGGTGCCTGTCGTCCCAGCTGCTTGGGAAGGTGAGGCAAAAGAATCACTTGAGCTCAGGAGTTTGAGGTTGTTGTGAGCTATGACACTAGAGCACTCAACACCAGGGCCACAAAGTAAGACTGTATCTCCAAAATAAGTAAATAAATAAATAAATAAATAATAAATAACAGTCCTGGCCACCTCTGAGCCTCTGAGCATTACAAGTGCAGACACCAAGCCCCGGGCCGCACTGTGAGGCAGGCGCTGCTCCTATCTGCACAGATGAGACGGGGCCCCAGAAGAATTGTGTGCCCTGCCCTCCAAATTGAATAGATCAATATTGGGCCAACAAGTATTTGGTCCCAGCACTATGTTTTATGAGCTCTGTGATGGAGGGGCAATTATTTAATGATTCTGAGCCTCATTTGCCCAGGCTGTAAATTAGAAACAATAACACCTGCCCACTGTTGTAAAGTTCAGGTTTACCATGCTATCTGGTCAGTATTACTCATTGTATATTACAGGAAGGAATGAGAGAATGAATGAAAAGTAAGATCCTGAGTTATTTTACTTCTTTAGAGAGTCAGTAATGAAAAAGGCAGGGAGGAAGACAGGGAATCATTATTAACTAAAATATTCAATAGGTACATTGTTGGAAACATTCAATAGCGTATAGGGATTCGCAACAGAAAAAGATTCACATCTTTTTGTAGTTATTGTTCTTGTCTAAAATCCTGGATCCAGGAAACCAGAAAGATAACAAAGGACAATTATTCTTCCCTTGGCTTGTCTGGCCAGCAAACACTTTCATCATCACTCACCAGGGGCTTCTGCGAGGCTCCAGCTGAACAGCTGCCAAGCCTCAGGGTGTCTGGGACACAGGCAAGCACTTGGAGTCACCCAGCCCACCCAGAGCACTGTCAGGGAGGAGCACAGGAGGCCAGTCCCACGGAAAGGACTCAGGTTTTTAAAATGTGTTCACATTCTGATCGGGGGGAGAGGAGTCTGCAGTGGAAGTGGGAAATTGCCAGGACTCAAGCTGAGCTGTTGATACTCATCCCCATAAATAATGAACCTGTGGAGGGAGTGGAAGGAAATTCGGGCATCTGGGACCTCACACTGCGCACTGTGGATCACACCTGTAACCCTAGTGCTTTGGGAGGCGGAGGCGGGAGGATCACTTGGGGCCAAAAATTGGAGACCAGCATGAGCAAGAGCAAGACCCTGTATCTACAAAAATTAGGTAAACTAGCCGGGTGTGGCGGTGGGCACCTGCAGTCCCAGCTGCTCAGCAGGCTGAGGCAGGAGGATTATTTGAGGCCAGGAGTTTGAGATGGCTGTGATGTGTGATGAGGCCACTGCATTCCAGCCGGAGCAAGGGAGCAAGTCCCTGTCTAAAAAAAAAAACAAAAAAATCCAGGCATATGATTATGCAGTTATGGTGGCCACTAAAGCAATTTGCAATACCCTGCCTGGAAATTACTTAGAAGAGCTTCATTGTCTCCTCTAGGCCCCATTATCCACAGCTGTCACCCCCAGTGTGAGGGACCCTGCCGCACATGTGTGGGTCTGATAAACTAAGAGGCAGGTCCTCACAGAATGGAGCAGGCTGGGTCTCCGGGTCAAATGCACTGGGATGCACTGGGCTTGACACCCTGCCCCCCCTGTGCCCTGTGGGGAATTTCTGAACCACTCTGAGACTCAGTTTCCCTTTTTGCACTATGTTTGAAAATGCCACCTCCAGGGTTCTTCTGAGGAGTAAGTATGATAAAATTCAGGGAGCTCCGGGTACCAATAAGTGCTCAAGAAATAGACTGTCCCTACGGAGACTCAGCACTGCAAAGGCTGCTTTCTTCTTGTTAAGTATTGCAGTTAAAAGATCTCCTTGAATTTTGCTCCATAGGAGGATTTTTGCTTTTACACTTTCATACGGGAGGATCATTGTGGCTATCCTTTCAGGAGAGACGGAACACAGGCCAAGAGTGGCCTCGGTAGGTCCTTGAAACTAGGGCAACTGATGCCATTTCATGATGCTTTTATTCACTCTGTCCACATGTCACTAACCTCCTTCGTTGGCTTCCCCACTGCTTACCCAGATTGGTGGCTTAGTAAGTGCAGGTGTGAGTGAGGAGTTGCCTCAGTAGCCAGGGACAGAGCTCAATCGTATTGCTGGTCCCTATTACCTCCACACAGCAGAGAGCAGGTAATTAGCAGAGGTAAGATGAGGGGCACACAACGAGGGCATCAGGCCGGGTAAAACATTTTCTGAAAGCCAAGTGTGCATCATAAACTCTTTTATCTCATTACTCTTCCTCACAGCCTGTGGAAGTTGACATTGCCATCCTGATTTGTCTCCCATTAAGACTGTTGCCCAAAGAAGCAAAGAGTTGGCCCAAACTTACCCGGCTAGTAAATGGCAGGCCTGGGCTGTCCAGGAAATGGGAGGTAAAGACGACATGGCGAGCAAAGGCTGGCTCGGAAGTTAGGAGTCCTGGCTTTGCCACTCACTAATTTGGTGCCGTCTGCCAAGACACGGTCCAGGGAGCCACAAGAGAATGAGGAACACTGGGGGGCAAGACCAAGGAGCAACCCCCCAGTAGGGTGTACGGACCCTGAAGGAGCAAACACAACCACAAGAGGGGCTGCAGTCCAGGACATCGGGTGGAAGAGCTTCTGGACTACACAGACACGATGGCCCGGGAAGGGCCCCGAGGTCTCCTTCAGGTGAGCAGGAGGGGGCAGCCAGGAAACAGCAGTCGGAGCTCACAGGCTCCTGGGAGGCAGCAGGGGCCCAGGCACTTGTTAGAGCTCAAAGAAAGACACAGCATGAGGAGGGGACGGCCAGGGACACAGAGTTCAAAGACAGAGACACAGCATCAGGAGGGGATAGACAGGGACTCAGGGATCCTGGTGTCCAGGAATGACCGAGGCACAAAAACAAGGCAGACACTTGGTGACCGCACTTTGGAGCACAGGGGACCAGTGCTCAGGAGGAAGGACGGAGCTGGGTGTAAAACCCATGTCAGAAAGGCTTTGTGGGCCCAGCAGATGGGGAGAGTGAGCTGCCCGCTGAGTCCTACAGGAGTCTCTTAAACCCCCTCCTGCCTGAGCCATGCCTCACTGGAGGGAGTGGGACCACAGGGCAGCGGGTGAGAAGTAACTGCAGCTGTGGAACTGTGGCCTTTACAGGGGTGTCCTGACACTTCCGACCTCAGGGCTCTGGGTGAATCATTTAACTAGAACGAGCTTTAGTCAGTAAAAAGAGGAGGTGGACCGTGAAGATGGCAACCTTAGCTTGTTATAAGAATTTACTAGAGGCACATCAATGACAGCAGATATTAAAATGGGATTTCTCTGGAGAACTCAATGAAACAGGGAGCAAACAACTTTTTTGGAAGCAGCCTAATCTACCTTATTTAACTTTAGGAAAACTTTAACTTGCTCACTTATAAATTGAGAACAAAGGAATGAGTTCTTTAGGTATGCTAAAGTTTAAACTAAACACAGCACTCCTATGCTGAGATGGCAAGTAAACACAGAAAAGAACAAAAATCTTTAACTCTAGGAGCACTTAAAAAATTCGGTAGGGGAAAAAGAAATAGCTTCTGTTCAATTCCAAAACAGCCAGCAAGAACAGAGGGTAAGGAAATTCTGATTGCTGCGAAGCAGAGAAAGCACAGCTGCAGCAGAAACTAAAACTTAAATACTTTTGCTGCAGAAGCTTTCCTGTCTTTAATCTCTTTAATTGTCTGCTCCCAGCTATGGTGAAACACATATTCATCTGTTTGGAATAAATTGTGTTGAACAGTCCAGAGCTGAAGATGATGAAGAATTATTTTCTTTCCATTTTCCACGGCTACTGATTCCTCACTGTCATTTGCCTTTAAAAATTATATGCTTTTCGAACTGGAGATGGTAAATGTTCTCCCTCTTTCTTGAAAAGTGGCCTCCATTTTTGCTCTCTCCCCACTGGCACTGCCTCTCTCAGACACCCCGTCCTGAGGCCCCCTGGCAGCTGCTCCTGGGGGCATGGTGCTTGGATCCGTCTATGTCCTCATCGCCTCCTGTGACCATCCACCCACTGTGGTGGTTTTCCAGGTATCTCTGCACCGATGGCTGCAGCCCTGATCTCTACCTGTGCTATGAGGCCCCTTTGGGCAACTGTGGATATTTCCACGCAGTTGATGTGCAGGAGTCTCACACGTGTGCAAAATCGGAGTCTAAAACTGGCTTACCTACCATCCTCAGCTCTGAGGCGGCTCCCACAGCCTCTCCTCCTCTGTCTGAGCTCCCCATTCTTGGCCAGAGGCTCCACCAGCCCCTCTGCTATGCAGCTGGCAACCAGGGCTCTGTGTGAACTCTTCTCCCTACGTGCAAGCTCACTGGCCTTGAAAGACCTCATCTCTACTCCCCACACATCCATCACCACCTGCCCCCGCCCACCTATCACAGGGACCCTGGCTCTGATTTCTCTGGATGAATCCTTCTCCTGATGTCCAACTTGCTTCCCGGAAGCACACGTGGCTCAGAACACTTTTCTCTAAAATTTGGCTTCTAACCCAGAGTCTGCAGAACAAAAGCCACACTCCTGGGTTTGGCTTGCAGCCCATCATGACTTCACTGCCAACTGTGTTCCAGGGTGTTCGCACAGCCTGGGCCTCCAGGGGGTGCCCGTGGTGGGCGCTCCATACACCCCCTCCCTGAGAGGGAGCATCCCCCAGCCCTGGGGTCCTTGCCTGTTCCTTGCTGAGAGCCTCAGCCAGGAAGGCCTGCTACCCTCTCACATGCCCGACCTAGAACCAACTTTCTCTTTCTCGAGTTTCTGCCTCGCACTATTTACAGCCGCAATTTCATAACTATTTAACTTTGTCTTGTACTGATGTTAATACTTGGAGGCTAGAAGTTCCCCCAAGGACTGGGTGGTAGTTAAGGGAGTGGGTCCAGGAGGACCCTGGACTCAGAACCCCAGCCCAACACTTCCTAGCTGGGTGTTCTTGGGCAAAGGACCTGATTCCTCAGCCTGCCCTTTCCTGACCCCCCCTCATCAAATCCCTGCGGGGACCCAAAATCATAATACCTTCAAGTGTTTAGTGCCCCACCTGGGCCATAGGACACGCTCAGGAGGTCTGAGCTTTGACTTTTAGAAATTATTATCCCTTGGCCATCAACAAGCACTCAGCAAGTTTGTAGACTCGAACTCTTCTGAGGAAATGTTAAATCCAGAGCCTCGGGATCACAGGCAGAAAATCTAAGAACGATTGGAGGTTGGAATGTTTCTGCCTGGCTAACACTGATGCCCAAGAAAAGTGGAAAAGTGGGCTTAGACCAGAGACTCCCACCTGCTGGCTCTGTGGGAATGAGGTCGCACTCCCGGGCTGCATTCTCGGCCCTTTCTTGACAATCAGTGTCAGTCTTCAAGCTGAGGGAAGTGGCATTTGAGAGAGCTCCTTCACCCCGTTGCAAGGTGGCCAAATGGCCAGGTGCAGTAATAATGGGTCACAGTCGGCGCCCAGTCCCTCCGGCCCAGGACTGCCTGGCAAGGCCCTGGCTGCAGCCGTCCATGAAGGACGGTGACCAGACATCCTGTCAGCCATCGGACACCTCAGAGTTTTCCTGAAAACCCCGCTTCCCTCAGAGATGCTCATGTGAGAAGCAGTTAGTCTCCCAAAGCCAGGCGTGCAGACTATTCAGGAAACCACCGTATCCCACTTTAACCTCTTTACGACCGTGGATAAAGCTCAGAGGCTGCCACATTGCAAGAAAATTCTCATGTTTATGGCTGGCAACGGGAAAGGGGCAGCAGAGAGGATGCTAATTCTATGGAGCTGAGCACAGATCCCCGGACCAATCCCTGAGGGAACAAAGAAAAGGAACAGGGATGCTGGTGGTCTGGGGACTGACCCCCCAGCCAGCTTCGGGTTAATCCCTGAAATGCATTGATAAACTGTGAAAATGTGAGCTCACCTGCCTACAAAGCTGAGATACAGGGGGAAGCAAGATGACTTCTAACATTCTTTCCAGCCACAAAGTTGTGATTCTATAAACCGTGATGCCCTCAGAGAAGCAAAGGGAAAAATACAGCTTCTCTTATTTAAGAAAAATGAAAAATTGCGAAACCTTTGAAATTATCATGGCAGAGCCAAGACTAACATCCAGGGCCCTGATGCTGTCCAGTGCATCGATTCAAAGCGTTGGTAGCAGATACTGTAGCTTGTTCAGTGCACACTGTCCCTTCCTGCAACCACATGAGGCCGTATGACACAGGCAAAATCCAAACATCTTAAAGCCCTCAACAAAATTATTTATAAAAAGATATTTGAAACAATTGAAACAAAGGGTCTTGGACCACCTTCTTCCCATTCAGCCTGATTGGAATCAGAGACTCGGTTCGGGCAGCACCAAGCATGTTGAGTTGGGAACAGGAGGAGACAGGGAGCTGCCCTCTCTTTGCTCCTCCCGACATGCTCAGGCAATTCCTGAGAACCTGCCTGATGTTGGCAAAACCAAATGATTTCCTGCCACTTCTGATGAACTACTGAGGAAGGAGAATCATCTGTCCTTTGAGGTGTCCTGGGAGGCAAAGAAGAAATTTCTGATGCTGTCCAATGTGGCTTTGATGCGAAAGTAATTAAAGTCACCAGCAGAACAGTCCTGAAGTTCGAGTCAGATAACAATGTCATTGACAGCAACTTTCGTTGCTAACAGGAGGGGCTCAGAAGACAAATGAAACCAGATTCACCTTGGGTGGTTTTTATCGACAATTCCCCTTTGTTCTGTTGGTGACATTTAGTCCAAATTATACATGTATGACAAAGTTTTCCCATTGTTTTCTCTTTTTTGTGACTAGATGTGTTTTTTTAACCTTTCTCATCTCATGGCACACTTGAACCTATAGTTAAACGTAGGTGGGACGCTTCAATTAT
This sequence comes from Perodicticus potto, assembly GCA_963574655.1. Classification (NCBI taxonomy): domain Eukaryota; kingdom Metazoa; phylum Chordata; class Mammalia; order Primates; family Lorisidae; genus Perodicticus; species Perodicticus potto. Next base: position 37,324 of record CAUYRH010146150.1, on the reverse strand, counting down.
GTTAAGCCAAAAAAAGAGTTAAAAAAAAAGAATATACTTACTGTGCTTTGAACTTATTTCAAAAATAATTTAGTGATCTTTAAAAATTTTCAAGTGATTTGAAAATCACTGGACTATATAATGCCTTACACGAAGGTTTTGGAGATGCTTTTCTTTTATTTTCTCTACCAGCTATTTAAATGGCTGACCACTTCATGAATTGGTTAATTCAGTTCACACATCTGGCCATTCAAAAAGACACTGTCAAATTGGATGTTCTCTGGTACAATATAGACAAGAACAATTGTTTATGGTAGCTTAGATTTTTCTGCTTTCAAATTTGGGGAAGAATGCAGGTCCACACATAGATTAGAGACCAGGGAAGAAAAACAATTAATTGCAAATGGATCATGACACTAACAGACTGATAGCACCCAAAATTTCTAGAAAGCTGTAGCTATTATAGGGAATTATGATTTTGCTTGACAAAGGTAAATAGACATATCTGAATTCAATTTAAAAGTGTTTGCTTTTCATCTTTAATTTCTTGCTTTTAGTTTCTGGTCAGCGGCATCACTAGTGTCTCTCAAGCATAGCACAAATATTCATTGAACATCTTCTAAGAGCAAACTATAGAAGTATTGCACTGGGTGGGGAGTTCATTGTCACGGACTCTGAACGGAATGGGGTGGTATTAGATACACCAGGAAACAAGACGTTATTTCTATTTGGGGAGTCAATGGAATGTGTCTTAAGATGGATCCGCTGAGGAACAGGCTGAGATCTGGGGGCAGTAAGTTTATTGGGGTGTACTCACATGAACAGCTCTGTGAAGCATGGGGGTCCCTCACTAAGGCCAGGGACTGAGATCTTCTGTCCCACCCAACCCCAGAGTAGCCATGGAACTGGATACAGGCTGCCCTCATGGGGGAGGTGTAACCTTGGCAAGGAGTACCTGCAGAGAACAAAGCCTAGAGGCAGACTCACCTGAGAACCCCCAGCATTTCAGACCAGGGACGAGCTCTGGATAGCTCCCTCCAAGCCTGTTAGTTTTCTCATTTCCCCATCTCAGTTAATAGCAAATCCATTTACCCAGTTGTTAGACTAAAAGCTTTTCTGCTATCCTCCACTCCTCTGTATTTTTTCCACACACATCTCTTCCGTCAGTAAATCCTGGTGATTTTAACTTAAAAATTGATCCAGAATTCAACAGCATCTCACTCCTCCACTGCCCTCTTCCTGACCACATAGCTCTGTCCATGTCCTGGCCATGGCCTGAGATGCTGGTCTAATCCATCTCACTTCTTCTGATCTTGTCTTCTCAATTTTTAGCACAGCAACCAAACTAGCCCTATTAAAATGGAAAACCAATTTGTCTGCTCTTCTATTGAGAGTGCTCCCAGGTCTTCTCAGAGCTTCCATGACCCACCCTTAGTCACTGTTCCAACTCAGCGAGGAGCCACCCTTCTTCCTGGAAGCCCTTCCTGACACCTGTCCAGCTCTTGCTCCTTTTCAGGCAGTTGCTGAAAAGTTGCTTTCTCAGCAAGACCTTCGGGGCCACCCTCCCTCTGATGCCTGTGCTCTCCAGCCCCTTGTCCTATTTCTTTTCCCATTATATTTACTTGCATCTATTTCTCACATCGTTTTGATTTTTAGCTGTGATTATCGATTATCTTCCCCAGTAGAATATAAGCTCCATTAGAACAGTCTGGGTTCTCCTTCTGTGGTGACTGAATATCTCCAAGTCCCAGATCAGTGTCTGGCATATAGTCCAGGCTTGATGAGTGAGTATGAAAACCAAGAAGACGACATCAAATTGCAGAACTTGGCGGTCTTTCGTGATACAGCATCTCATGGTGTTCTAATGTGTCAGACTCATTTTTTGAAAGTGACTGTTGGCCAGGCGTGGTGGTTCATGTCTGTAATCCTAGCCCTCTGGGAGGCTGAGGTGGGTGGATTTCTGGAGCTCAGGAGTTTGAGACCAGCCTGAATACAAGCAAGACCTTGTCTCTACAAACAGAAAAACTAGCTGGGCATTGTGGCAGGCATCTGTAGTCTCAGCTACTTGGGAAGCTGAGACAAGAGGATTGAGCCCAAAAGTTTGAGGTTGCTGTGAGCTATGATGCCACGGCACTCTACCTAGAGCAACTAAGTAAGACTCTAGCTCAAAAATAAATAAATCTGACTATTTTAGACTTCACAATCTTACATGTAGACTAGCCCTAACAATTTGCATGTCAGTGTTTTGTTATTACTGCCGTAATTGTATTCAAACACTTTTAATGAATAATGTAATTGAACTAGCTCCCTGAGGCTTTTAAAGGAAGTGATACATTCTCAAGTAGCTGATGAATCAATAAAATGGTCTCCTGAGACCTAGTTAAGGTCCTGCTACTTAGCAAATTAATAATAGATCAATTTATTCTTCAGTAGTATCCAAATTCTCAGTCTATGCAATAGCGGATCATTCTTTCCATCACACAAAGCTTCGAGAAAGTTTCTTGTTTGGGTTTGGTTTGGTTGTCCTTTGTTACTTAGGATACTTGAGAGCACTGGGGTGTGTGGAATAGAGAAGAGTTTGAAACTATTCCTTTTTGCTTTTCATTAGCTGCTTCATCCAAATTCTGTCTCCAGTAAAATATCACAATGAAAACAACACAGTCTTTGTGAAATTACAGTGAAATTCTTGTTACTTGTCTTTCAAAATAAGGATCACGTCAATAATTTAATGAAAAGCCTTTGCCCTTCCTTTTGTTCTGTTTTGTTTTTGGTAAGATTTGGGGTTTGGGGAGAGGGTGTTGCTATTGTTTTATAGATCAAATCTTTCCATCTAAGAAAGCAAAATAGCAATTAGTCAACCTCTCAGAATTTTAAACGATTGTACATAAAAGGGAACCATCTTGTCTTTCTAATCTAGAGCAAGAAACGTCCAGAAAGCTGTCTAGAAGGATGTTTGCACCCTTGTTTTTCAGATAAGATGTTAAACCACATTTTTATTTTCTGTTTGACTATCTTTACAGATTGCGAAAGTTTCTATTCATCCCTGTGATTTAATTACATAAATAGTTTTTCAGAATAATCTAGCAAACTCTATACTATCCTGGCATTATAAAATGCCTCCCAAAATAATGAGTAGGTCAGTCGATTAGACTTTTAACTCAGGTGTTTTCACAGAATTAAATTCAAATCTCTGCTTTATTCCTTCTTCTCATAATATTTCTAAAAAGGGTTTTGAAATTTGCTAAGTGCTTTCCCATTATTCTACCTGATTCCCATAATAACTTTTTTTGAAATCAGGTTTTCAAACCTCTGGAAGGTTAAGCAATTTGCCTAGGGTCACAAAGTAATTAATGACGGAGCTAGAGGAAAGATGAGAACTTATCCTTCAAATTTAAGTCCAGAAATCTTCCAACCCTACCATACAGCTTATTTGCTGGAGGAAAGTCCACGAAAAAAGACAAAAAAACAAAAACCACTTTGGATCCAATCACTGGGTCACTGTGATGACCTGCAAATACCACCTATCAGGCTATGATCACTCCTCACTAAAGCCTAATATAACAATAGCCAGGAATTCTGACCCTAACAGAAACTTCTAGGCCATCTTCAGATGTGTACACGTGTGTGTGTGTGTGTGTGTGTGTGTGTGTGTGTGTTCCCAGTGTTGCCAACAGGCAAAGCTCTGTATACGACAATACCCATTGAAATTCAGCTGATGACTGTTACTTAACAAGTCGGTGGGCCGGGAGAATGTAAGGGTAGACACAGGTGAATGGTTTGGGCTACACACCCAGGTTTTACACTAGGACTTGACACCTACTCAGGCGAAACTGCAATTCCTCCTCTCAATTTGTCGCGGTAGCTATGTTTGATCTTAATTGACATCTGTCAATAGTGAGAAAATATTGATCTTGATAATAGTATTTACATTTAACTGGGTGTTTGGGACAAAAGAATGAGACACTAGGAATCAGTGGCAGGTGACAGCGGGCAAGGCTCAGAACAAAGGGTTCTTGGTATCAGTCCCACCTCTGTCCTTGCTAACTCAGTGAGCTCCAAGAGCTGCTGGTGTGAGCTGAATTGGTCCTGTGCTGATGCGCGTATCCACAGGTCATGAGAATTAAGGCATAAAATAAAAGAATAAACATGGATTTACTTAATGACCTCTATGCACTAACATATACAAGATTTTAAAAAAATAAGTGGTTCCATGAATTGAAATACTAAATACAATTACATAAATGAAATGGGCTCTGGAGCCCATTATTATTGCATAATAAACCCTTGCTCCTGCCCAGCCTTCTTTGTCAGGCTCACTCTGCTACTTTAAGTGTCAATTTTCCGGCCACCTCCTTTGCCAGCCCTCGTGTTAAGGTCTCCTTCTGCGTGCTACAGCAGAGTTTCACCTTATGTTAGCTCTTGCTTAGTAGACTGTTTCTTTTTTTCTTTTTTTCATTAGATGATAAACTCTATGAATGCTGGGAATTTGCTCAATTTGTTCTCAAATCCAGCACCTAGTTCATTACTAGGCGGATAGGAAATGCTGAATGAATGTCCATTAATAAGCGCTTTATATTGCAGAACAGATCTATGATATGTACAATTCTTGTCAGACCCAATCAAAAGCGCAGGTTCTGTCTTATGAGATCAGCTGGACAGTGTCATTAGAGAGGGTCAGGAATAGATTTCCCGTGAGCCAATTCACCTGAAAAACAAGAGGTGCTGGTTTGCACTTATGGGAGCAAAACTTTCCCCGAGCAGCTACATTGTCAAGAGCATCCCTGTGATACCCATAGGGTCCAAACACTCACGTGTGCCCTCCCAAGAGCACAGCTGGAAGGATCTTATTGGTATTAGCACACGCACCTGAATGGCAATTAATTTGATTGTGCACATGCTTCGAGTCTCCCCAGGGCATTGCCATGTACCCCAGGAAGCCACTTCTTCAAAATACAGTTTTCAAAAATGGAGGCTTCCCTAACAAAGGGCTACTCACACTTCCATGACCCAAAGTCACATTTCCATTCTCTATTATCATTGTAAAACTATTTGTTCTAGACACATAGGCAAGGCACCAAGGTGGTCGCTAACATTTTTCATATTTAATAGGAGCCAGACATCATCTCATTTTATTCTCACAATAATTCTATCCGTTGGTATTATCATTACCCACATTTTCCAGGTGAGAAAACAGAAGCACAGGGAATTTAGGTACCTTTCCAGGGTCTGTCTCTGAGTCGCAGAACTAATCACGTGGCATGGAGTCAGTAGCAGAGCTGAACAGGAATCGGTGGCCCAGCAGCTGACTGCGGGCTGGTTCTCACACAGCAATCGCTGACCACATGTCAACTTCATTAAGAGAATAACCACAGGGGAAAAACTTGTCTCCTTGTACAGATTAATAATTCCTTTGGAGGGATTTTGGGTTCTAGTATTCCCCAGTAAATCCCTTGAACCCGGCCGGAGTTAGGAATGGAGTCGCCTGCGCTGAGAGGGGTGCGCTGTCCCTACGTGGGGCTGGCCCTCCTTCCACCCCGCACTGCTGGCTGTCACTCTGTCCAGCCAGTGGTGGAACACACACATTTTTATTTGCCCTTGATCCCTGGCAAAGAGTTTTCAAATTTTTAAAATTTATTTTTAATTAACAATCATAACTGTATACATTTATGGGGTCCAATGTGATGATTTAATATACAAAGTGGAATGCTTAAATCAACTTGATTAAAATCGCCATCACCTCCCTTATATTTTTGTGATAAGACATCTAAAATCTGCTCTTAGTTACTTTGAAATAAACCTTCACATTGTGCACATCAGGTGAGATCCCCCAATCGCCCACCCTCTTCCTCCCCCTCCCCCTCCTCTCCCAGCCCCTTTGCTAAACTATATTTGTGTTTGATCATTCGTATGAGTGTGTAAATGTTTATATATTGGTTTCATAATGGTATTGAGTACATTGGATACTTTTTTCCCCCATTCTCGTGATAGTTTACTAAGAAGGTGTTCCAACTCCATCCAGGTAAACAAAAATGTTACGTCTCCTTTTTTGTGACTGAATAGTATTCCATGGTGTATATACAATTTGTTACTAAATTTGAAAATGTGGGATAATTTGCATACAAGTTTTGGTTTCCCAGCCCCCATAAAAACCTGGAAGGTCTGGCAGCCTCTGCCTGTAGGCTGTAATAACATCTGCGGAGGTCAGCTGGGTTGTCCTCTCTGGATGGACACAGGCTCTTCAGTTCGTGTCACATTTCACCAACCCATATTGTCTTTAAATCAGCAGAGGGGCCTCCCTATCAGGACCACGTATTGTCTGACAACCAGGTGCCCGTGCTGATCGGTGTTCTCGCCTGGTCCCTGCAGGCACGCAGCGAGCTCAGAGCTCGAGAAACTAAGATTACAGCCTAGAGTTAGCTTTTCCCTGATTTCAAAAAGCCACAGAAAGGAGCATCAGTGCCGGTTCTGGAATTCTCACTCTCACCAAGAGGTCAGTGCCTTTGATTGCAACCAGAACCCTGTGGCTGGTAATTATACAAGACCCCCAGGCCTGACCCTTCTGACGTTCAGGCCATGACTTGCTGCTTCTTCCCGTTTTCACCTGTAAGCTTTGGAGACCCCCAGTGGAGCCTGTCCACGGGTCAGAGTGCAGCTTCTTCCACAATCTCCTCCCCAGTCAGCTCTGTCACCCACACCAGAAACCGGGGGGTCTTATGATTTGCCCCTAACTCACCACATCTAAACCCTGAGACCTGGTGACTGGCTCTCAAATCCTTCCAAGCCCATCATGTCTTCCCAGGGCTCTGCCTCTCCTGCTGTGGGCCACCTACTCTCAGCCAGCCTTCCACAACAGCTGTGCTCTCTGTCTGAGGCTTCCACAAGCCCACCCTGCATGGAAACAGCAGGGCCATCCAACTAAAACTTAAATGTAATGGGGTAGCTCCAACTGCTCTTCCCCGCAATCTAACACAGAGGGCCTTGCCAGCAGCCCCCACCCCACTCCCGACTGGATTCCTACCACATTTTACTTGCCTCTCTCTTCCTCCACAACACCTAGCTGCTCTGAGTTCCCTGGCTAAATTATAAGCGATCAGAGCAGTCTCTGGGGTGAAATCAACATGAAATAGGTAGAGAATTTTGTAAGGAAGACATTTATTCACAAAAGCAGAAATGGAAGTCTATTATTTAGTGAAAAAAAAACTTGACTTTTCAAAGTTAGACACGGACAATTACACAGAGTTTATGCTGCTTCAGTAAAGTGAATGCAATTCTTTCCCTCCTCACTGTCTTTGCCTGGCTAATTGCTACTCGCATTTGAGACTCTGCTTAGGTTTCTTCTCTTTGAAGCCTTTCCTAAAACTCATGTGCTCCCCACTTCTCTCTCTCTCTCTCTCTCTCTCTCTCTCTCTCTCACACACACACACACACACACACACACACACAGGCTGGGATTGGTGCCCTCAATATATATTCACCTAAGGTTCTGTCCATACATTTATCAGGGAACTTAGCAAGTCATAGTTTGATTCTTTTTACATTTATATGTTCCTTACTAAACTAGTACATGCCTAAGAATAAAGACTATGCATTACTTTTCTTTGATCCCCAGAACCAAACACAAAGTAGTTTAAAACTATTAATGAATGAATAAGCAAGCAAATGATGATACTAGAAAACTTACATATGAGTAAGCATCAAAACAAAACCTCATGTGTAGCATAAATTGAGCTAAAAGTAACTTCACCACCAGTTTCAAATCAGATGATATTTTTGTTCTCACCAATCATAAAACCAACCCTCACAATGCTAAAAAGTTGAGCAGTTGAACTCATATTTGTCTAAATGTCTCAGTATTTGTAGACAAAGAAATAATGTTCCTCTATCGCAGAGATAAATTGATTTTTAAACATCGACTGCCTTTCTGTAAATTCATAGATGATGTAATAACATTTGTGGAATAATGATTTCCTCCCACTCCCTACAGTTGCTATTCCCAGCAAATTATTTACCAGAATTTCAGGTAATAAAAGCAAATCAGGTCAGTGCCACATATAAAATATGGTAATTGTTAGTAACAGTCTTTTAGGTTATTACTGTAATACTATGTTTTGCATTATACAAACATGCATTTGAATAAAAGCATCATTATTGAATTTGATGTGCAGCAGTTATCTTAAAATGCTTGTAAACAATGCTCCACTATTCATAGAATAGACAGTCAGTAACAGGAAGAGGAGTGCTCAAAGTAAGCTGGAAGACTATTACCAGAAAGGTTAAAACTTAAAAGGATATGTTAACTCTAAGGTATCTGTGTTTATAGTTGGGCAAGTCGGTCTAGGTTGATAAATTTTTACAGCATTATCAGAACCAATTCTTAATTAAAATTTTGGTTACCAGCATACATATAACACAACAGGAACCAATTGTCATCATTTCTATGTAAAATTTAAAATGATAGAAATAACTATATGTAATACACGCTCTGAATAATAAGCTATGTGCAATTGTCCGTACGTAATTTTAGAAGGAGTAGTTCTCCCAAACTGTTATTTCAAGAACAAATGTTCTTAAACAAATGGCCATTCCGGGGAGTCTCTAAATAGATAGTATGCCACTAGGCCTTTTTAGACTTAATGCCAAAAGCAAGAGCCATGAAAAATAAAAATAAATTATTAGACTTTTAAAATTTTATAATTTTTGAGCCAGGTATAGTGTTTCATGGCTGTAATCCTAGCAATTTGAAGGCTGAGGTGGGGGGATTACTTGCAGTCAGGAGTTCCAGACCAGCCTGAGAAAGACAGAAGCCCCATCTCTACACACACACAAAAATAGAAATAATTAGCTGGGCATGGATGCCCACACCTGTAGTCCCAGCTACTCCAGAGTCTGAAGCTGGAGGATTGTTTGAGGCCAGGAATTTGAGGTTGTAGTGTGCATGATATGATGACACCACTGCACTCTAGCCCCGGAAACAAAGTAAAACCCTGTCTCAAAATTAAAACTTGTGTCCTGTTAAGGGGAATGAAAAGATAAGCCACAGACCGGGAGAAAAGATTTACAAACCACACATCTGATAAATGATGAGTACTCAGCAAATATAAAGAACTCTCAAAACTCAACAGAAAAAAAAGGACAAACAATCCAATTAGGCGATGGGCAAAGGATACTAAAAGGCATTTCAACAGTGACGATGTACAGATTGCAATAAGCACACGGAAAGATGTTCAACATGATTAGCTATTATGAAAATATAAACGGAAACTGCAATGAAATATTACTACATACCTGTTAGAACGGCTAAAGTAACAAGCAGTGACAACGCCAAATGCTGGATAGGAGGCAAAAAAGTGGATTCCCCATACATTGTTGGTGGGAATTGGGGGAGTGGGGAAAGGGGAGAGCAGAGAGAGGGAAGGGAGGAGGGAGATGGGAGAAGGTGAGAGCAGAGGGGGGAGAGAGAGGGGGGTAGGGGTCTCCGTGTGTTGCACAATTATAAGAGGGACTATACCAAACAAATGTAACTAGTGTAACCTGCTTTCTTGTACCCTCCAAGAATCCCCAATAATAAAGAAAAGAAAAATGGTACAGCCACTCTGGAAAACAGTTTGGCAAATTCTTTAAAAACTAAACATTCAAGTGTTGTTTGACCCAGCCATTGCACTCCTGGGCACTTATGCCAGAGAAATGAAAACTTACATTCACATCAAAACCTGTATGTCAATATTCATAGCAGCTTTATTCATAATTCCCTCAACTGGAAACAACACACATTTCCTTCAGTAGGCACAGGGATAAACAAACTGATGATTGAAGTTATATACCATTCTTGAAATGATAAGATTATACAAATAACGAATAATTATTGGTTGACAGAGTTTTGGAGATGGGCTAGAGAAGAGGGTGTGGATAGGCAAGAGCAACGTGACCCGTTCTGCCTTGATGGAAATATTCTGTCTCTTGTATCAATGCCGACACCCTGAATGAGCCATTGCTCTGCAGGTTTGTAGATATATCTATATTAGTGCTAGGACTGCCTTGGAAAATATCACAAACCACTTTGCTTGATATTTCTCACAGTTGACTAGAAGGCCAAGATCAAGGTGTAGGCACATGGGTTCCTTCTGGGGCCTTTCTCCTCAGCTTGTCGATATCTGTCTTCTGCTGTCTTCATATGGTCTTCCTCTGCACCAGTCATATGGGATTAGGGCTCATCCTAATGACTTATAATAATTTTAACTTAACTACTTCTTTAAAGACAAATACAGTCACACTCTGGACACCAACATACGAATTTGTTCAGTTCAAACCAGCCCATACCATTTACCAGGGGGGGCTGAGGAAAGGGTAGGTGGGATCTCTCCATATTATTTCTTATGACTGCATGTGAACCTACAATTATCTCAAAACAAAACGCTTACTTACAAAAATATTTGTAATAAGTCAAATGTAGTGGAAGTGGCTGAACCCTGATTTCAGTGGAAAAGTAACTAAAACGTGCTCACATTGCAGTTTAGTCTTTTCGGGTGGTGCCTGTGGCTTGTGGATAGGGCACTGGCCCCATATACCAAGGGTGGCAGGTTCGAAGCCAGCCCCAGAAAAATTGCAACAACAACAAAAAAAAAAAGGAAAAAAAGAAATTCAGTCTTTTCCCTGAGATAAAGCAAAATGTTATGTTGACTTCCAAGTGCCTCCGTGGGTCTTTTTAATATAGAGAGAGATTTTTAGTGTTTTAATGGATGAAATATCTTTAATCTTCACGACATCATTAGACTGCATAACTCCATGTATACATTTGAATGCAAATGGACTCCAAGTTAAAAAGAATCAGAATCAAATTCAAAATCCACTTAAAATTCAAATGTTTAATAATATCAGTAACTAGGGCAGTGCCTGAGGCTCAAAGGAGTAGGGCTCCAGCCCCATATGCCAGAAGTGATGGGTTCAAACCTAGCCCTGGCCAAAAACTGCATATAATATCAGTAACTAAAACTAAAGATCAATTACCTTGGCCTGATAAGATTTCAGGAAGGTAGATTCGATTTTAGCTTGAGAACAAACTCCTTATGTTGTTTCTATTATTTTGAACATGAAGTGTGAACACCTGCGTCCTTGCTGTCAAAATGAAATCTTTGTTAACATTCATCAAAAACTCCTGATACATAGATGGTGTGCACAATTTCTCAGTGTGTGTGATTACTCTCTCTACATGCAATTATCTGAAATCATACATTTCAGTTCCTAGCACACTTTTTATATGTATTTTTTGGTTATCATATGCTGCCTTGTATATATTTTTTCTCAACTTGTGTGGAAGCTAACAACCTACTCAGGGAAAACTCACTCTTCTCAGATGAGATGCATTCTTGGGGTTATTCAACTCAACTGTTCTGGCATTGGATTCTTTCTTCATGGACTGGAAGAGCAAAACCACTGATGGTTAATCCAATCATGCCCACATAAGACTGTGGGTTGTGGCATTTAGTTCTTTCGATAACTTAAATTGCCATTTCTCTATGGTTGGAAGGGCTAAATTTTACCGAAGAGGAGGCTCTCATTTCAATCTAAAAATTGGCGTGTGTGTGTTAGGGAGCTGGGGCAGGAGGAGGGCATTTGTCATTGCAAAATATAGTGTTTAAGGGCACAGGCTTAGAAGCCAGGCCATGTGACTTGGGATCCTAGCTTCATCATTTACTAGTTGTGTGACTTTGGGCAATTCCTTTAACTTCTCTCTGCTATGTCTACACCATGTCCTGTCCTCCTGTCCTACTTCCACCAAACTTCAAGGCAGCAAACTTAAAAAATCATTACTTTTGTTTCATTTACTTTAAATATTTTGAAATTTAAATATGAATAGCCCAAAGGCCAACCAACATATGAAAAATGCTCATCATCCCTAATCATTAGAGAAATGCAAATTAAAACCATTTTGAACTATTGCCTAACCCCAGTGAGAATTGCTCACATCACAAAGTTTCAAAAGTACAGATGCTGGTGTGGATACAGAGAGAAGACTTATACAGTGATGGTGGGACTGCAAACTAATACAACCATTTAAAAAAAAGTATGAAGCATGCTCAAAGGACTCAAATTAGATCTCCCATTCAATCCCACAATCCCATTACTAGGGATCTACTCTGAAGAAAAAAATTATTTTATCATAAGGACATTTGCACTAGATTGTTTACTGTAGTTCAATTTACAATCATCAAGATGCAGAATCAACCCAAGCGCTCAACAATCCGTTTGTGGTATATGATCCCATGAAATACTATTCAGCCTTAAAAAGGATGGAGACTTTACACTTTTTGTATTAACCTGGATAGAGCTGGAGAACATTCTCTTGAATAAAGAATCACAAGGATGGAAAAACAAGTATCAATGTGCTCAATACTAATATGAACCCAATAGACAAAGAGATATACTCCCACACAAAAGAAAAACTTGTGGGGAGGGATGGAGGGAAGGAGGGAGGGAGACTGGTGTCCCCTAGTGGGGACAATGTAAGGGTATGTGGCACACCTCCTAGGTGAGGGGCAGAACTACAGCAGGGACCTTACCTAACAAACACAAACATTGTAACCTAATTATTTGTACCCTCATATAAATCTGAACTTTTTTAAACATGTAAATTTCCAAAAGAGTAAAGAAACAAATTAAATCTGAAATTAAAATTCATTTTTAAGTATATTCGGGTTTCTTTTTTATACTAGCAGTGTTTCTTTCCCAGTCCAAGAGTTATTTCTTTCCACTCAAAATATTGAGACAACAATATATCACAGAAAAAAAGAGATAATACCTATCAAAGATCTTTGATAGACCAAACAAAAGTGCACACTAGGAAAAAGAATCCCTATTTGGAGAACTGGTTAGCCACTATAAAAGACTGAAACTGGACCTGCACCTCTCACCACTGACAAAAATTGACTCTTGCTGGATAAAAGATTTAAATTTAAGACACAAAACAATAAAAATCCTAGAAGAAAGCATGGGAAAAACTCTTGACACTATTGGCCTGGGAAAGGAATTTATGAAGAAGATCCCCTTTGCAATTGCAGCAACACCAAAAAAATAAAATAAGATAAAATGGGACATGATCAAGCTAAAAACTCCTGCACAACTAAGGGTACCACAACTAAAGCAAACAGACAGCCTCCAGAATGGGAGAAGATATTTGCATGTTATAAATCTGACAAAGGACTGATAATTAGAATTTACAGAGAACTCAAATTAATCAACAATAAAAGAGAAAACAATCCCATTTATAAATGGGCAAAAAACTTGAACAGAAACTTCTCTGAAGAAGACAGACAAATGGCCAACAAGCACATGAAAAAATGTTCATTGTCCCCAGTCATCAGAGAAATGCAAATCAAAACCACTCTGAACCACTCTGAGATATCACCTAACCCCAGTGAGAATAGCCTATACCACAAATTCCTGAATCTGCAGATGATGGCATTTTTAGAGAGAAGAGAAGGATTTTACACTGCTGGTGGAATTGCAAATGAATACAGCTTCTCTGGAAAGAAGTATGGCGAATCCTCAAAGAGCTAAAAGTTGAGTTTCCATTTGGTCTCACAATCTCTTTACTAATTACCTACTCAGAAGAAAAAAATCATTTTACCACAAATACATTTGCACCAGATTGTTTAGCACAGCTCAATTCACAATTGCCAAGATGTGGAAGCAACCCAAGTTCCATCAACACATGTATGGATTAATAAACTGTGGTATATGTATACCGTGGAGTACTATTCAGCCATACAAAAGATAAAGACTTTATATCTTTTGTATTACCTGGATAGAGCTGAATCACATTCTTCTTAGTAAAGCTTCACAAGAATGGAAAAGAAAGTATCCAAAGTACTCAATACTAATATGAAACTAATAGGAAAACAACTACCCACCTACATGAGAGAAAAACACAAGTACATTCAAATGGGGGAAAAGAGGGAGAAAGAAAAGGAGGAAGGTAGGAGGATGGGTAAGCTCTCACCTGATGTGCACAATGTAAGGGTCAAGCACACCCCCTGGATGAAGGGCTCAACTACAACCATAACTTTACCTTAGAAATGCAAACAATATAACCTAATCCTTTGTACCCTCATATTAACCTGAAACTTCTTTTAAAGAGCTAAATACCTAAATGCAATTGGTTCATAATTTCTTAAGTACCAGTTAATAGACAAGCTTTGCCTTTGAATATAAAACACCAAAGAAGGATTTTTTTTTCCATTTCTAGCATAAAGTAATATCAAATCTATACAGAAGTCACTAAATAATGGCACCACATGTAGAATCTAGTTCCCTTTGTTATAACTTTGAATGAACAAAGGTTAATATAGGAACAGACAATAATAGCAAACCATTAGCGTGGGCTTTATCTACTTGTTCATACGCTCCATGTTCAAGACTACTAATTCAAGTGAAGTCCCCCTTTTTATGAACCTACTGATGGTCATTTGTAAATAAAGAGAAGTTTGGCTTTCCATGGGTCTGACCTCAGAGAAAAAGGCATTGTCATCTCTCCAAAAGGAAAAACATTCCTTGAACAAATGAAACCCATGGAAAGGCAAGTATAATAAAAAAAAAGATAGGAGAGGAGAGAAGAGTGCTAATTGTCTGACACAGAGCAGACACAGAAAACGTTGAATGAGGATGAGGAGGAGGGAAAGAGAGCAAGAATCTGGTTCTTAGAACAATTAGCTATCAACAGAGAAAACCCAAGCTCAAGAGAATGTGCTTCACTTTTTATTTTTAAAGTTGACTTACTGAAAAAGACATGAGATATAAAAGTGGGATATGACCAATTTATATACATATGATAAATTTAACAGTGACCCACAATGTAAATCTACACCATAGTTTCTCTCTATTCTCTAAAACCTGTAACCTAATTGAATCAACTTTGAATGGAACCTTTTCAATTTAACCTTTTTCTTATAGACTTGAATAGTCTTACCAAAGAATTCACCACCACAGTGAAAATCTTTTATGAAAAAACTTAATATGAATTTGAAAAACCTTCATTCTGGTTGCTGTTGCTTGATGCTAAATATACATACGTGTACAAATGGCAATCAAGACTGTTTAGATATTAGTTGGATGAAATCCAATCACAGCGTACAAGCCAGACTGGAAATGAGATTCCATCCTGGGATTGGTGATGTGGAGACAAAAGCTACACCCCATTAACAGGCACAGAATAAACAGTCCTAAGATTTTGGTTTTATCATTATTATTCCTCAGACAATGTTTGCAGACAGAGTCTCCTGTGGATCTATTGGACTTCTATGTGTCAATCTGTTAATGGTAATGGGATTTCCACCCACTCAGTGCGGTGACGATTAACATCACTGTGTTTCTACTTGGCTGCTTTTTTATTTGCTCAGTGGACAAACAATTTAACTTAAAGCTTCTTTGCACAGTTACACTGTGCCTTGGTTATCCCAGAGCTGTCCTTACTTGTCTGCAAAGGCCAGCTGGGAACACCGTGGCCAACTCTCCCTTCCCTGCCATGCAAACTGGGGTTCATCCTGCAGCCCATTGTACAACTCTTCACCCCACAAAAATCGACAATGTTTGAGGGTGGTGTTCACTGTTGTTCCCTCTTAAAGCGTAAGAGCATGCATTTTAAGACAGGGCAACTCAACACATCCACAATGGAACCAGAAATTGTGTCTGGTCCAAACAGGCCCTGACCACCTAGCAGAGCCTGTGCCAATCCCAGCATGGGTGTCGGCTGCTCAGGGCTTTCACACTCAGCATTTTACCCGGGTTAAAACAGTCAGTCTGCTCATAGAACTAATACATTAATTTGATGACACATTACCTAGCATTTGAACTGTTGCTTCGCGCCCTGGACCAGAGAGAGGGCCTCCTTCCTTAGAACTGAGTACAGTGGCGGGAAACACCCAAGGTGGAGGAAAGGAGATGAGTTTGACTCTTGGGGTGTTTCTCAGACCCCGTGAAGACCCTAAGGGAGGGGCAGAGAGAGGCATAAAGGCCCTGGCGAGTAACCACAGCGGAAGGAAGAGAACCGCCAGGCACATTCTGCCTGTTTCTTAGTTTCTCCTACAGTGAGACATAGAAGTAACTCTTCAATCTATTCAAAACATATATAGCCAGGAGGTGCCTGTGGCTCAAAAGAGTAGGGCACCAGCCCCATATACCAGAGGTGGTGGGTTCAAACCCGGCCCCAGCCAAAAACTGCAAAAACATATATATATATAGCGATAAATTAGCTGTTCACGGGAATTTCCAGCTGATCCTCCCAGGATGGCTCGTATTCTGTGTGAGCTGCCTGTGCTGCCAACTTGCCAGCACATTAGACTGCCTGGAACAAGCGGCCTTGTTTCAATCCCTTTTGCACATACAATGTTTCTCTTAAATGCTGCGTATTGATCCAGCACCCCATTTTCCTGGCATATGCAAATCTAATCTCCATGCCAATCTTTAATATTATAAGCCATTTTATGGATTAGAATTTAAAATGAAACCATATAATACACTTAATGAGAAACATTTTTCTTATTAAGACAAATTAGCAGGTTCTTCAGTCCTGAAGAATGCCCAGGTGCTTACTTTCAGTGATTCTATTTTTAATGACAATATTTACCCAACCAAAATTTAACCCTTGAGAGTCCCTCATTGCGACAGTCGATCAAGACATGAGTCACTGATGTTCCAGCTCTGCTAAGAATAGTCCACAGATGTGCTTTTAAGGAAAGAGGAATTTAAAAATAAACGTATTTGACAAGTTGCTGATCAGAAGCCTATATTTACCACAACCAAATTAGAATGGTGTTGCACAGAAGTTGAAGTTTATCCCGGAAAAGTTCTGAAATTCTGTTCAGGTTTGACCTTGTCAACCTTTTTGTTATTTTGGAAAGACATTTTGGCTTCTTTGGCCTATACTTTTTCTCAGAACTCAAAGAGGACTTTTCTCCATATGATCTTTTGACCTCCAGCCTCACACACTGACCTTTTACTGCCAAGCACATGTCATCAGAAAAGGCTCAGGCTCTGGCTCTGGGAAAGGAGAGTCGCACTGGTGCCAGGCCCAGGGCACAGTGGGACCGCCCTGAAAATCACCTCTCTTCTTGCAGCCTCCACTCTCCCTTCTGCAACCTAAAGGTGTTGAAGGTAATTATCTCCATGGACTTTTTACACTGCCAGAGTTGACTGATTCAGACCCCACACCGAGCTGGGTCCGTGCACCATGGGAGGCTCTCAGACACACGTCCACAGGCAGCGTGTTTTGTTCCTTCTGCTGTTCTTCCCTATCTGGGTCTTGAAACAATGAAAAGAAATCCATGTTATAAAAGTTATGGAATTTTCAGTTACTCAGAATTCAGCACAGAGATTGAATATGTGTTCTTTATGGTAAAAATAGTTGTTAATATTTTTATTAAGAAAGTAAGTTGTATGGAAAGGCATTGATCTTTTGATATCAAACTGAATCAACAGATGATTTTAGCAAGCAGCTTATTCAATTTGCTATATTAAAGGGGGAGGGTTCTGGCCCAAACCAGATTTAGAAATTTATGTATGATTTTTAAGTCAGGGTTAGGGAGCAATACAGCTGATGTTCTAGGGATTCTGATCTCCTCTCAAGGATTTATAGCACGAATCCAAAGCTTCCCTTTTTGTAATTATGTTCCTAGCTGCCTACATGGTCATTTTTAGAGCCTTGTGGTTAAAAATCCTACCAGTCCCTAAAATCATAAGGATCTGAGAATGTGAATGGTACAAAGAGAAGGAACAAATACTTGCCAAGTGCCCACTATGTAGCCTGCATAATGTATCTAGTTACATTAGATACACGGCTTTATTTCTTGAGAGTCTGTGTTTATACTGATAAAGATATGAGTTCTAAAGTCAGGCTGTCACAGTCAAATACTTTATGCTATTGAATAGCAATAAAACACAGGCAATGCTTCTACTTCCTCATCTGTAAAATAAGGATTTTTAATACTGCTACATGTGCGATATACAGTGGTGAGACCTGACATGTAGAAAACACTCAAGGCATGTTAGAGAATAATAGGAACACACTTGTGAAATTCACAATGGGGTAAGAACTGTTTGGCATGCGGTTACAGACAGACCCCGCAGAGGTGATTTAGATGTGTGAACAACAGGAATGAAAATTTTTTTAAAGGAAATGTTCAGTAAGTTGCAAAGAGGACAGAGGAAGTAACATGAAAAAGCATGGGACCTCCTTTAAAGAAACTTAGAACAGATAGAAACAAGATAAACGGATTGGAACTGAAGAAATCTGGGGTGCAGGCATAAAAGAAGATGTAACACAACAAGAGTGGTGGCAAGAGAGCGTGGATCCAGAATAACTCAGTGAGTGGGACACGAGGGAAACATTACCAACTTTAAAAAAAAAGTTGACTTAGTCGGAATTCAGCTTAAAGGGAAACGCATGGAGTGATGCACTGAATTGGCCTCGCTCAGCCAGCAGTGACTCACAGCAGCCCCTTCCTTGCCTGAAGGTGAGGAAAAGATGGAAATAAGAAGCCAAACACAAAGATCGGACAAAAAAAAGAGAGACTATGAAAAAAGATGCCAAGAAATGCCTTAATGAATTTAAAGAAGAAATCAGCGGTCTTCGATGCCTGATCATAAGAATAAAGAAAATGCTGTGATACAAAACTCATGAAATGTTGAATAATATATATTTTTAAATATTGAGACATAGCTGAGTTGGCAGGAATCTAAGGACAAGAGAGGCTATAAACAACGGGAAAGCATTACCCGTGCTTTCGAAGCTGGTACAAAGCTGGCTTTTACTCTGAGAGCATCTGGTCATTGCTATTGACAGAGAACGTCAGTTTTAATGGGCCTGAGTAGTGCAGAGGCCAATCAGAAATTTCTACATAAAACCGGAACATCAAAGTGTGAAAAAACTAGGACAGGGAGGGGGTGGGAAATAGAGAAAGTAATTTTGCATAAGGAACTTGTATGGCTCAGCCTAGACTCTAAGCAGAGAGCTAATATGATTAAAATACCTTCTGTGAGAATTCCCAACTATTTGCCCAGTCTGACATGGACAAGTGCCTTAAATTCACTTTACTTTTGTGACCTTAGAATATTCAAGCTAAAAATTTAATTGCATTTACCATAGATTGACTTTACATCCAAAACAAATGCTCTCTGGAGAAATGCATGTTAAAATCATAACTCAGATAGTGCCCATGTATGAAGTTCCAAGGAATGTGAGCTCCCTCCTAATCAAAGTCCTGTGAACACATAAGGAAACAGGATACCATGAGTGAGTGAGAGTTAGAAGACCTCAAAAATAGATCAGCAAAGTCAGCAGATATTGGAATTGTCAGATTCAAAATATTAAAGAAGTATTTTTTATATTTTCAAAGAAATTGAAAGCAGGGTACAGGAATAAGAGACAATCAGAGTAGGACCAAATAGAACTTATGGAAGTAAAATATTGAAAAACTAAATTTAAAATTAAAAAAAATAGCTTGAAAAGCAGATTAGATACTGTCAAAGAAATATCTGGTAAAGTAAAAGGGAAATCTGAAGAAAGGCAACACAAAGAGACAAGAAAATTAGGGATAGGCAATCCTTGAAGAGGTAATGGATAAGATTTTTTTTTTTTTTGGCAGGTTTTTGGCTGGGGCCGGGTTTAACCCGCCACCTCTGGTATATGGGGCCAGCGCCCTACTCCTTTGAGCCATAGGCATTGCCTGGTAAGAACTTTTTAGAATTGATTAAAGATGACCATCTTCATTTTCAGGAAGTCTAATCAATTTTAAGCAGAGTAAATTAAAGTGAGTCCCCAACTAGATACAATAGAGTGAAGTGAAGATAAATGGAAGAATATCAGGGGCCATGAGGTGGAA
Organism: Perodicticus potto; assembly: GCA_963574655.1. NCBI lineage: Eukaryota > Metazoa > Chordata > Mammalia > Primates > Lorisidae > Perodicticus > Perodicticus potto. The sequence continues at coordinate 17,474 of CAUYRH010146150.1, read as the reverse complement.
CAACGGGGAACAAATCCAGGTTTTTACAAGGAAATGAGTTTTGGATTAACAGCTGGGCTCTCAAGAACAAAAATGAAAGTCAAATGATGTCAGAATAGTATCTTCACAGGGCAGACAGGAAAACAAAAGACTATCAACCTAGAAATGTGTATCAAGAAAAAAAATGTTTCCATTACAAGTGTGAAATAATATATTTTCATAAAAACAAAACTTGTGTTTATTAAAATTTGTCATATAAACCTTTGCTTAAAAATATTTAATATCAATATATCTTTACTAAAGAAACTTATAAACTAGGCTGAATTCCAGGTAGAATAAGAATGATTCCATAAAGAAAGTATAATACAAGATTCAAGGAGGAGTGGTTCGGGGAAGGCTGCATTACCGTGCAAGTAAATCTAAGCAAACAGTGATGTTATTAAATAATAAAAAATAATGTCTAATTTGGGAGATTTTTAACTTTAAACTACAATTAAAATCCTGGAAAAATAATAGCGTATAAGACTGGACAGGGACATGAGAGTTAAGGAATTTATGATATGGGAATTACTTCGGAGCAGTGGAAAGATTCTGATTTAGATTAAATATGCATATAAGGATTTCTAAAACAACCTTTAAAAGAAAACAGATACAACTTCCAAACTAGCAGCAAGAAAAACAGAAAGGGGAGAGAGACATTAATCAATCACAATGGTAAAGTAAAAGCAGAAAATAAAAGAAACCAAAATAGTTCAAATATAAAGCATAAATGATATTTAGATATGTATTTATATATTTAGAGATAAATACAAAAATATTGAAAACAATGAGTATAAATGGACCATAATCATGTAAAAACTAAGGGCTCAAAAAGATTAAAGTGTAAAATTATTATTTTTAAAAAGGATACGTGGTGAAATTATTTAATTATGAGAAAAATATAGAAGCTTTGAAGTTAAACACATTGCCAGTGGTATAAGGTAATGATAACTAAAAATAAATAAATCACTAGAAAAATATCATAGTTCTAAACTTATAAGCATCTAATAATACATCAACAAAATATCAAAAGCAAAGATTTTGAGAAAGTAAACAGAAATTGACAGATCTAGGAGCAAAGCAAGTTTTAACATAGCTTTCAGTAAATAATGGGTTAAATAGACAAAATGAGGAAGTATATAGAATATTTTAAAAAACAAATTTTAAGCTTGATCTAATAATGGACATATAGAAAGCATAGCACTCAACTCAAGAATGCATATTCTTGGCCAGGTGTGGTGGCTCATGCCTGTAATCCTAACACTCTGGGAGGCCAAGGCTGGAGGATTACTTGAGCTCAGGAGTTGGAGACCAGCCTGAGAAAGAGAGAGACCTTGTCTCTGCTAAATGTAGAAAAATTAGCCAGGCATGGTGGTGGGTTGCTGTAGTCTCAACTACTCAGGAGGCTGAGGGAGAAGGATTGTTTGAACCCAGGAATCTGAAGTTGCTGTGAAATAGGCTGACACCATGGCAACAGAGTGACTCTACCTCAAAAAAACCCCAAACAAATAGAAAGCATGTTCATTTACAGTAATGCATTGATCATTTATAACAGAGGACCCAAGTTTAGACCACAAGGCAAGTTTCAATATATACTAAGACTTGGTTTCACACAGACAACATTTTTCTGACTACAACACTATAAAGTTATAAATCAATAAAAATTATAATGTAGTAAGTGTTTTTCAGTTAAAAGATACAATTCTTCTCAACACAAACTAACAAAAAACATGAATCAAAGTAGAAACCACACTGTAAATTGAAAAATAACTTGAATGCAATAATAATTAAAACATTGTATAGTATTGTTTATGAGATATAGCAAAAGTGCTGTTTAGAAGGAAATATTGTTTTTAAAAAGTATGCTTGAAAAAGAATAAAAGTTCAAAGTTAAGGAACCAAGCATCAAATTGGGAAGTTAAAGAACAGAATAAGCCCAAAGAAAAATGAAAAAATTATAATTAGAAAAACAGGTGAAATTTAAGTTTTTGTGTGAGTTGTTCTAATATACCTATCTTGAGTGTCTTGCTTGTACTGTATCACATTATACCTTTGTTTAATTCTTAATATACTTTTCACTTGTTAAAAAAAAAAGGTGGGAAGATACAATAGAGATTAACAAATAAAAATGTTTTTAAATAATAAATTGACAAAATATATAACAATTCTAATCAAAAGTTTAAAAGGAAGACACAAATTTTAAAAGGAATATTAAGGGACATGATGAAGGAAAGGACATTATGAGCAATTTTATGCTTAAAAATTTGAAAACTTGATTGAAATGGGCAAAGTTCTGGAAAAATATAAATTTAAAAAGCTGCTTCAAAAATAAATAAATACCACTTCACACTCACTAGGATGGCTAAAACCAAAAAGACAGACAATAACAAGTGTTGCCAAGGATGCAGGTAAATTGGAACTGTCCAACGTGATTGATGGAAATGTTAAATGGTCTAACCATTTTGAAAAACTTTGACAATTCTTTTAAAAGTTAAACATTAGAGGCACTATGTTAGCTGGCAATCCCAGTCTGAGAGCACATACTCAAGAGATTTGAACACATATGTTCCACAAAAATGTACATTATTTATTCATAACAACCAAAAGATGAGGGGAAGAGTGGCTGTAAATTGATGAGTGGATAAATCAAATGTGGTATTTCCTTATGATAGAATATTATGCAACCTTAGGAAGAAATGAAGTGCTGATAAAGGCCACCTGGATGAACCTCAAAAACACTAAGTGAAAGGAACGAGGCACAAAATGTCACACATTACATGACTGCATTTATATGATTTGTTCAAAATTGGAAAATCCGTGAAGACAGAAAGTAGGTTAGTGCTACAATGGGCTGGAGATAAAGGGGAATGGGCAGCAGACTGCTGATGGAGACCAGGTTTCTTTTGAGAGTGATGGAAATGTTCTGGAATTAGATAGTGGGAATGGTTGCATAGCATTTAACTGTGCACTTTTAAATGATGAATTTTATGGCCTGTAAAATACATAACAATAAAAAGTCTGAATGTTCCTATAACCACAAGAGCTACTCATCAGTAGATCCAAATCTTTCTAAAAAGACAATGTCAGATTCATTTGGCTTTACAAGTAAACTCTATCATCTTTAACAAACTCTTTAATAGTGAGAAAGTGAATGCTACCCATTCACATTATCATGCTGATATAACATTGACATATAAAACAGCAAAGAAGTTCTGAGAAAGAAAAATTATAGGAAATTTTTCTTATGAATATGATCATAGAAATCATACACAAATATTAGTAAACTGAACTTAGCGGTGTATAATAAGATAACTTACCAAAGCCAAAAGCCAGTAGTAGGTTAGTGCTTTAGAAAATTTATTATTATATAATATACCCCATTAAAAGATTAATAGATATAGAAAAACTTCTGATAAAATTTAACAACCAGGCATGATAAAAAGAAGAAAAAAAATCCCACAGGAAAAGTCATGCTCAATGATTGAATCTTTTTTAAAATTCCATAAGAACAAGAGACATAAAGGTTAGAAAGAAAAAAATAATGCTGCCCATTTGCAGTTTTATCATCAGTTGTATTCAAAAAATAAAAAATTATAGAACACTATTAGTTATTCATAGTTTAGTAAAACTGATGAATAGACCTACAATATGCAAAATTCAATTATATTTCCCTCCAGCAACAATAGTCGGAAAATGAAATTCTCAAAAGAAATTATACATTTAAAGCAGCAAAAAATATATCATAACTCAAAACAGATCTAAAAGATGGGTAAGAATTGTATTTTAAGAATTTAATCAGAAACATGAAAAAACGTAATAAAGGGAGAGAAATCCATGTGGAAAGGCTTGGTATTGTACAGGTGTTCGTCATCCCCATGCTGATATACAGCTATCATGAAATTGTAATCAAACTTCCTACTGAGTTTTGTATTTATAAGTAGCTAGCCAGGAAGTTTATAAAGAAGAACAGAGAGAGACTCAAGAACAGTCAATACAAGGCTGTAAATGAAAACTGACATAAAACTCTTTGCTTCCATGAAGCAATGCAGAAAATAGAAGTAAAGGGATTAATGAAACAGAATAGCCGAGAATAACCCATGCATGTGTGTACATTTGATATGTGATTCATATCGGTGAGAAAGGAAGGATACTTTCTGACTTTGGAATTAAGTATGCATATATTTAAAAAAAAGGACTCCTAATACCTAACACAAAATAAGAGCAATTCCAGATTGAAGGAAGAAATAAAATATGAATGGCAAAATTTTTAAATTATTAGAAGAAAGTTGAAGAAGAAAACCTTTATGAACTTAGGACAGAGATTAACTTCTTTTAAAGTGACAAAAAATGAAAATCATACAGAAAATTAATAAATTCAACTACATTAAAGGGACTAGTTTTTCTTCCATCAAAAGACTTCACAAAAAGGATAAAAGTAGATGCAAGACGTAATTGACAAACAATTAGTATCCAAAATACATAAAGAACTCTCAGAAAAACTCAATAAAGAAGACAATTTGGGCATTTTCAAAAGAAGAAATAGAAATTACTAACAAACTTTGCGAAATATGCACAAGCATTTCAGAAGGCATGGGATACATATTAAAAATTATTTTCAGCAAACTGATAAAAATTGAAAAGTTACACAATGGCAAGTATTGGTGGAGTGATTTGAACCTTCATAAACTGCTTGTGGGAATGTACATCATACTGTCATTTTAGAAGATAATTTGGCACTGCCTAGTAAAGTTTGTATACGCACAAAACTACAATTCAGCAATGCACTTCTACACAAATGCACTAGAGAAATTCTTGCACATTTATCAGATAAGTACAGGATTATTCATAGCATTATTGGTAATTATGGCAAAACAACCTAATTGTCCATGGATTATAAAAAGGAAAAATACAAATTGTAACATAGTCACATAAAATCCTATACTGCTATAAAACTTAATAAAGCATAGCTATATGAACATAGATGAATTCTTAAAACATAATGTTGAGTAAGTGTGAGAGGCAAATCACACAAGGGAACTATATACTCTGATTTTTTCATATACATTTAATTTTATATAAAGGGATGAATATTTCTGCCCCATTAATATGACTGCTTCTGCCAATTCTAAGGAAATTTCCTGATGAAGGAAAACTTGCTAAACACATCTTCCATAAAAGTCAAGTGCCTGGCGATCATGGATTCAACTTTATGGCCTGAAATCACATCTTCTGGGACATATTTTTGGACCATAAACAGAAAGAAGTGGTTCCTTAGAGCATGTGCTGACTAGGAAGGAAGATTCGAGTTGGGATGTTAAGTGCCTACTCTTTGGGCATGATAGACCCTGATCTAAAGGGAAGATAGGGCCTGTCTCTCGCCAACTTACACCAAAAGCCTTTGAGAGTACAAGCAAAACAATTTTAAGAGTAACTATTACCAAAGTAAGAGTAGCAACCATTTATTCCCGGTATTCTTATTGGTGAGCACAGGTGTTCAAAACCAAGCCTTGCTCGATAGTCATGCTCTGTCAGCAAGGCCACTTGCACAAGTCCAAATCTCCTAAGTGAAAAAGCCTCCAGCTGCATGCTTGGGAACATCCTCTACAAATCTTCTTGTGGGCTCTGAACCCTTTCTGTGTGAAGGGCCAACAGGTCCAATGAGCCAATGGGAGGTTACTGTCCTCTACCTGCAGCCTCTGTGTTGCTGGTCCTCCTGCCTTCCTCAACCTCAATACTGGGCTCAGCCCCCACCCCGAACCTACAGCTTTATTCCCAGGAGGCAGGAGGGAAGGTGTGGGAAGGTCCTACTCACCCATCACACTGCACAAACTAATCTTGTCACTTACCTCCTCATGGCCTCCATCTTGGTAGCCTCAGTCTCTGAGCCTCAGGGACAGAAAGAATATCCAAAAACTAGATTTCACCAAAACTTCTTTACCTAACCAATTTCCAGAAGGGAATCAGTAGTAATTCCACTGTGATGAGCTTGCCCGATAAAGCTTTGGGGATAGTGTCTTCCTGTTTCCACCAACCACCTACTCAGTGACCACCAAACCTTTTGCCAGGCAAAAGGACTCATGGAAGAGACTCCTGCAACTATCCTGCTTGAGTCAATGGGTGTCTACAGAGTGAGGGCCAGGGAGTCCTCAGGGAGCAAACCCTTACAGAAAAGCAGGCTACACTCCCCCATTATATGTTTGCTCATTATCAAAAACTTCAATTCCATTTTGTTCAGAAAAGTTACATAGAAAAAAATTCACTAACTCCAGAGAAGAATCAGTCCTTTCTCTCAGCCAACTTTTTGAAAGGATGGTATAGCTCAGCGGTTCTCAACCTGTGGGCTGCGACCCCTTTGTAACAATGAAAATACATCCTGCATATCAGATATTTACATTATGACTCATGACAGTAGCAAAATTACAGTTATGACATAGCAACAAAAATAATTTTATGGTTGGGGGTCATCAAAATATGAGGAACTGTATTAAAGGGTTGCAGCATTAGGAAGGTTGGGAACCACTGGTATAGCTTATCTGGTTGAAAAATGATAGATAAAGCAGGATTTATAGTGGGAATAAGCCAGCTAACAATAAAACTATATAGATCTGAACCTATGTGGATCATTTTGTGGATCATTTATCTGGGAAGGACTCACATGATCTGAGAGTTATGAAACAACCAAAGCTAAATCGAGGGAAGAGCTGATAGCTAACAGGTCAGAGAGCACAAGACAATATTTGAAATCATTTTATGTGGCAAGAATGGAAAGAAGATATGACTTAAGTCAGATAGAAAGTGACAGCCAAATCCATGCCTCATTCCAATCTTGAAATCATAAAAGACATATGGGCTATATCCCAGTGCCCCTGTTATGTTCTAAGCAGAGAGGAAGGGAAGATAAAAAATACCTAGTCGTAACAAGAAGGTTGGCCAAGAAAGGAAGGAAAGACCCAGGATAACAGCAAGAGAGAACTTAAAAGACTTCCCTCAAGAAGTTCTGCTATTTTTCACTGCTATTCCAGTATCACTATCTATATAATCACTAATCGTTCATTAAAAGTTTATGGAGTGCTACAGAATTCTATCTGATGCCTATTGTCCCATGGGCAGTCCAATAGGCCTCCCTTCACAGAAAAGAAACCCCAACTCATAAGCAGTCATGTTTTAACTTGTAATAAATTATAGGCAAGAAAGTTTTTTCTTGAGACTTTCAACTTTAGGCCACTATATCTACTAACTTGTAGAATTTTAAGGGACAGTCAATCAACTCCTTATATTTTCAACTGTATTTTCTCTCTAGCTGAAGAATGGGAGTCAGAGTCTGGGGAATTTGAGACTTCTTTAAGTTGGTTTTGATGGTTAGTTTGTTAAACTATTCATTTTAGAGAAGGGTAACATTAACCTCTCACAGTAAATGGTGCCTATCTGTCAAATGCTCATAGTGGGACATCAGTCAGTGAATGAATGACACCAAGATTAAGTCAACCCCAGTCACAAAGCTCCCCGGCAGGCAAACTGCCTGTCAAGTTCACTAAAAAGAACAACAAAAGTAGGAACAGCCAAGGTTGAACAATTGTGCAGTATCTTTCTTTCTTTTTTATTATTATTATTTTGGGGGGGCATATTTTTAGGCTGCCAGGAATTGATCCTCTTCTGTGCTTTATACATTTCTATTCATAAGCCTGGAATTATCAAAAAATTCATTAAACTTAATTTTATTCCTATGAAATAGTCACTGCTCTGGAAAAGAGTGACTCAATAAAGTGTTCATCTTCCTGTACACCTGGACTTCTACCCAGAGAACAAGATGTGGTGTGCACAATGACCAATCAATGAAATGAAAAACATTTTGTGCATAAAAAAACTTAATATTTAAAATCTAAACTTTTGTTTTGCAAGTGACTATTGAAGGGATCTTTGCAATCAAAATAAATCCAAGCAAACCCATCCTACTGATTTTGATTAATTAAGCCAAAATCTGCTTGTCTGTATAATGTCAAGTTCATAAGTGAGATGGTTTTAATCAGTTTAGGGAAGAGCCTCCTAATTTGCTAATTAGAACTTATTTATTTTTTTCTTATTGGGCATCTGCTCTTCAATATTATTATTATCCTTGATTGTCTAGTTTCTTGTCCACTATTTATCTCTACCATTAAAGATCTCCCACATAGCCTATGCAACAGCAATCAACTAAAATGCAAGTGGTCAAGCTAGTTGGCTGGGGCTTTGCTTTGTGGAACAGGGTGAAGCTAAGGATCAAGCATCTGTGGTCTATCTTACTCCTAGCTGTGCAAAGAAACAGGGTGAAGAAGCCAAGATGGCCAGGATACAAGAAAATCAGAGAGTGTCAGTGGAAGGATATGAAACTGCTTGTGCTTCTGGGATCAAATCCTTACAGACAAATCCTGAAATCCTGTTTCAAATCCTGAAACAGCGCTTTGCACTGGACTTTCCCAGTGGCCCTAAAATTCAAGGTTATTAGGGCCCAGGATTGGTTGTTCTCCCTCCCCAGCCTATCTAGCTGTGTTCCAGATGCCCACCACTATGCTATTATCTCACTCAGAAATAATTGCTCTTAGGTGCCTGAGGGCTATTTCCCTTAGCTGAAGGGAGAGAGAGAGAGAGACAGTCTTTGAGAAAGTAAAAGCAGTCTTCTTAGAAAGATAGATCTTAGTCTTTAGCAGAGCTTAGTGATCTTCAGCATAGAGACACTGTGCTGGCGTTCTGCAGGCAGAAGTGACAGAGTCAGAGTAAGCGGGTCCGTGATAGAATGTGCACTACCCTCTCCTCCAGCCTGATATAAGGCCGATCTCATGCCTCTCAACACCACAGGTGTAGAGACTGCCAATTCACCACTGCTCTCATCTCGCGAGCTCTCATGCTTGTTAGGAGAGCTAAATCCCGCTCCATGCCCTTTTCACCAATGTGTTCCTTCATTGAGCTATATGGTTATTTCTTATAACTCTCATAGCCATAGGCTATACGGGCTGCTACAATTGCTTTTTTATTAAAAAAGTAAAAAAAGTGACTTGCATGTTTAGCCATGGTGGTGGTAAGAGATCAGCAAGTCCTGGCAGTTTAAAAAAAATGTATAAAATTCTTAAAAATTGACCAAAGATAAACGACAAATTGAGTGGCATTTATTCTTAAAAATTCTGTAGCACTTCAGGTAAGGGCAGTAAGGGATCTGTAGACTTCTTCGCAAGGATCCCTCCCATCCCTCCTCTTACAGTGAGGACAGTGGTTTGCCAGCCTAAAGTCGGACATAGAAGCTGTAAGATTTGGTGACAGAGGGGGCCAACTCTGTTAGGAAATAGATCCAAATACCACAGCTTTGTCCACTAAAAGAGGCAAACACAGAAGGAAATACAAAGAGAGAAATGATCTGTAGCTTTCTCAGCCTGAGCTTGCAGCTGCTTTGCCAGCCTGAGGTTCAGTCTCCTATGGGACAAGTTGAAGACCAATGAGACATTGAGCAGGGAGGTCCTGGATGTGAATGATCCACAGAAGGACAAGTTGACCTGTCCACACATTTCTAGCCTGCAGGGAACCTATGCATTTGTGCAGGGAAGATGCAAGAAAGCCAAGGCAGACTTGGGAAGGGTAGAGCTCTGAATGTGCTCCTGACCACACACAGATTAATCATCAGCACGTACAAGCTTTATGCACTCAAAGTGCTGGAGAATATTCTGCTCAAGTCTTGCCTGGCCACTAAGCTATGCAGACAAAGTGACAATCCCAGTAGCACATCATGGGAAAGAAAAATTACACAGTTAAAAATCCATGGAAGTTACTTAATCAACAGCAAAATTCTCAGAAAAAAAAATCAATCAGAATTGCCACAACAGATTATAAAAAAATTTCCATTTTCAAGAAAAACACTAAACATTTAAAGAGTCAGGAAAGTTAGCCCTGTACTCAGTATAAAAGTGAGGGGAAATAGACTCTGAGTAGACATAGATAATTTATTTAGCAAATAAAGAATTAAGGAAAAATATGGTATCTATGACTAACAAATAAGGTATCTTGATATAGAAATAGAACCAAATATTGAAAATGAAAACTAATCAGATGGAAATTCTAGAGTTGAAAAGTATACTGATCAATATGAAATCTCTGCTTTATGTTCAGCATATTAGAGATGAGAAAGAAGTAAACTGAAAGATAGATCAGTAGAAATATCTTAGTCTGAAAAACACACACACAGACACACAATTTTTAAAATAAACATAGCCTCCAGAGATACGTGGAACAATGTTAAGCATCCTAACATATGTGCGATAAGAGGCACAGTAGTATAAAAGAAAAAAGAAGGGGAAGCATATATATGTAAAGAAATAATAGCTAAAATAATCCTAAATCTGGTGAACACTATCTGAAAGTCTTTTGAAACTCAACAAAACCAAAACAAGCACAACAGAATCCATACATAGATGTATCACAATCCTATCACCAAAATACAAAGAGAAAGAGAAAAACCTTGAAAACAGTAAGAGGAAATTCATCATGCACAAGGAAACAGCAACATGATTAATGGCTGACTTATCAATGGAGGACAGAGCAGTAGAATGACGGATTTAAGTGCCGATTTTTTTTTAACTGTAATCCAAAAATTTTGTATCCATCAAAACTATCCCTCAAAAAGAAAGAAAAAAAAAAAAGACAAGAAAGAGAGAAAGATGGAGGAAAGGAAAGGAAAGGAACAGAGGAAGAAAAAGAAGGAAAGGTAGGCAAGGAAGGAAAGGAAGAGAAAGAAGAGAAAGAAAGAATGAAAATTAAGACAGTCTCAGGTAAACAAAAACTCAAAAAATGCATTACTACCAGATCTGACCTACAAGCAGTACCAATGGAAACACTTCAGGCTTAAGAAAATATTCCCAGTCACAGACTAAAATCTATAGGGAGAAATGAAAAGTACTGGAAGTGGTAAAATGTAAGTAAATTTTAAAAGACTCTTTTTGCTATTCATTTTTTTAAATAAACATTTTAAGCAATTATTGTAAAGCTTTATGTTGAGTATGTGACATGTACACATGTGTATATTTAAAAATGTACGCACACTATCAGGTGTATACACATGAATGTGAATTTATATATGACAGCAATAACTCAGAGAGGAGTGGAGGAATGGAACTATATCATAGTCAAATTGTTGCATTTTGCTGGAATTAAGTTAACAGTAACCTGAAGTAGCTCTATACACTGAAAACTACAAACATCACTGTGAGAAATTTATTATTTTATTTTATTGTTTGGGATTCATTGAGGGTACAAAGAATTAGGTAACACTGATTGCATTTGTTAGATAAAATCCCTCTTATAATTGTGTCCCACCCCCAAGAGATGTACCATACATTGTAACCCCCATCACCCTTCATTCTCCCCTCTTCCTGTTCCCTCATTCCCCTATCCCCTATCTTGTATTAGAACATCTACTACCTTGATTTTAGAATTGAGTACATTGTATTCTTACTTCTTGATTCTTATGATACTTTACTAAGAAAAATGTGTTCCACCTCAATCTAGCTAAATACAAAAGATTTAAAGTCTCTATCTCTTTTAATAGCTGAATAGTATTCCATGGTATCCATATACCACAGTTTGTTAATACATTCTTGGGTTGGTGGACATTTAGGTTGTTTCTATGTTTTGGTGATTGTAAACTGATCTGCAATAAACAATCTACTGTAAATGTCCTTATGAGAAAATTATTTTTTTTCCTTTGGATAGATACCTCGTAATGGAATTGCAGGATCAAATGGGAGGTCTAATTTGAGTTCTTTGAGGACTCTCCACACTTCCTTCCAAAAATGTTCTATTAGCTTGGAGTTCCACCGGCAATGTAACAGTGTTCCCTTCTCTCCACATTCACACTAACATCTGCAACTTTGAGACTTTGTGATATGGGCCATTCTCATGGGGGTTAGGTAATATCTCAGGGTAGTTTTGATTTGCAGTTCTCTGATGATCAGGGATGATGAGCATTTTTTCATATGTGTGATATAAGGGATTGTTGGCTCTTTTTTGTTGATTATTTAAGTTCTCTGTAGATCCTAGTTATCAAGCTTTTGTTCAATTCATAATATGCAAATATCTTTTCCCATTCTGAAGGTTGTCTATTTGCTTTGGTTGTTGTCTCCTTAGCTGTACAAAAATCTTTTAATTAAAGATTAAATTAATTAAGTTTAATTAAGTCCCATTTGTTTATATTTCTTACTGTTGCAATTGGTTCTTCATAAAATCTTTCCCCAGGCTGATATCTTCAAGTGTTTTCCACACACTTTCTTTGAGGATTTTTATTGTTTCATGCCTTAGATTTAAGTCTTTTAACCATCTGGAATCAATTTTTGTAAGTGGTGAGAGGTGCGGGTTCAGTTTCAGTCTTTTACATGTGGTTATTCAGTTCTCCCAGCACTGTTTCTTGAATAGGGATTCTTTTCCCCAGTGTATGTTCTTGTTTGGTTTATCAAAGATCAGGTGGTTTAAAGATGTTAGTTTCACCTCATGGCTTTCTATTTGGTTCCGAATGTCTATGGCTCTATTTTTGTGCCAGTACCGTGCTATTTTCATCACTATGGCCTTGTAGTATAGCCTAACGTCTGGTAGGGTGATGCCCCCAGCTTTGTTTTTATTACTAAGAATTGCCTTGGCTATACAGGATTTTTTCTGGTTCCATACAAAATGAAGAATTATTTTTTTCAAATCTTGAAAGTATAATGTTGGTATTTTAATAGGGATTGCATTGAATCTGTAGATTTCTCTGGAAAGTATAGACATTTTAAACAATGTTGATTCTTTCTTTCTTTTTTTTGATCCAGAGTCTCACTCTGTTGCCCTGAGTGGAGTGCTGTGGTATCATAACTCACGGCAACCTCAAACTCCTGGGCTCAAGGGATTTTCTTTGCCTCAGCCTCCCAAGTAGCTGGGACTACCAGCATGTGCCACCACACCCAGCTAATTTTTCTATTTTTAGGATAGATGGTGTCTCACTCTTGCTCAAGATGGTCTCAAACTCCTGAGCTCAAGTGATCTCCTTGCCTTGGCCTCCCAAAGTGCTAAGTTACAGGCATGAGCCACCTCTCCTGGCCACTGTGAGAAATTTAACGAAGACCTAAATGAGAAAAGATATATCATTCATGGATTATAAAACACTTTTATTAATATGACAATTCTCCCCAGATTGATCTACAGCTTAAACTGAATTCCTATGAAAATCCTAGCAGGTTTTTTTCATAGATGTTGACATCTAATCCTAAAACTTTACGTGGAAATGGAAAAGGCTTAGAATAGCATAAATAATTTTTAATAATAAATACAAAATTTGGTGAGCATATAGTCATTAATTTCCAAACTAACCATAAAACCACCGTAATCAAGAAAGTGAAATGATATTGGAGTAAGGGAAGACAGACAAACAGGACAGAATACAGAGTCCAAAAATAAACATTCACCTTTATGGCCAATTGAGTTTTGACAAAGGGGCCAGGTAAGCCAATGGAAAAAGGAAAGTCATTTCAACAAATGACACTGAAACAACTGACTATTCTCGAGAGGGGGAAAAAATGAACTTAGACTGCTGGCTCATATGAGACACAACATCTACTCTAAAAGAGAGCATAGACTTAAATATAGGCACTAAAACTATAAAATTTCTAAAAGAAAACATAGGAGAAAATCTTTCTGACCTTGATTTAAGCAAAAATTTATTTGATGTGATACTGAAGGCCTGATCCATAAAAGATTATGATTAGAGGGTGAACTTCATAAAAATTTAAAAATTTGCTCTTTAAAAGACAGCTTTGGAAAAGTAAAAAGAGAGCTAAAGACTAAAATAAAATATTTTAATATCTGGTTAAGGACTTGTATCTAGAATATGTAAATAACTCTTACAACTTAATACTATGCAAAAAGAATGCGATCGAATAACAGTACAAATAAAAGTGGGCAAAGGATTTGAACAGATATTTCACCAAAAAAAAAAAAAAATATATATATATATATATAAATTGCTAATAAATTCATGAGGAGATACTTAACATTGTTAGTAATTAGGGAAATGTATATTTAAACACACACATTATAATGGAGGTAATAAAAAGACTGACAGTACCAGATATCAGCATGAGCGTGAAGAAACTGGAACCCTTATCGTTACTAACGGCATGTCACTTTGGAAAAGTTTTGTGGTTTTTAAGAAGTCAAATATACACAGGATATGACCCAGCAATTCCATCCCTATCTACCTTCCTGAGACTAATGAAAACATACGCCCACAAACAGTTTTGTCCACAAATGCTTATTGCAGAATTTTTTATAGTAGCTAAACACAGGGGAAAAAACAAATGTCTATCAACTGGAGAATGCATGAATCAAATGTATATTCATATCAGGGACAAAGGAATAACTATTGATAGATGCAACAATAGACCGAACCTCCAAAATAAATAAAAGAAACCATACACAAAGACTATTCGTTGTATGATTCTAATTACATGAAAATTCTAGAAAAGGCAAAACCACATAAACAGAATATAGATTGTACCCCTTGAAACTGGGGGTATGAGTGAGAATTAACTATAGGCAAGCATGCAGAAATTTTTTTCAGGTCAAAGAATATCCTCAAATTGGATAATGATGTTGCTTGCACAGCTAAATAAATGTACTTGAAAGCTTTGAACCATATGCTTAAAAGTGAGTGGATATTATACCATTAAATTGCACATCAATAAGCCTGTATAAAAATATATATTTATGAAAGAAAACAAAAATTGAAAGTATAGAAAAACAAATTTCTTCACCCATAATCTTACCATCCTCATACATGTGATCAGTTACCACTTTGGTTTACAACCCTCCATATAATGCATGATATACCAGAATGCATCTATCTAATCAACCCACTGTGGTTGGATTTGGGTGCTGTTTCTAGTCTTTCATCAAATCACGCTAAAATAAGCATCTTTATACCTACACTTTGGCTTGAGTGTCAGCTTCATACCTCAGAATAAACTTTCAAAATTAGTCTAAGTTATTTAACCAAAGAATGTATTAATTTTCCATTACTGCAAAACAAACTACTACCGAGTTAGCAGCTTAAAGGAACATGTTTATGATCTTACAGTTTCTGTGGGTCAGAGGTTTGGGTTAGGGGTCTAGACAGGGCTCAGCTGGGTTCTCAGCTCTGTGTCTCACAGGCTGCAAACAGAGTATCAGTCAGGGGCTGAGCGCAGTGACTCATGCCTGTAATCCTAGCATTCTCAGAGGCCAAGGCAAGTGGATTGCTTGAGCTCAGGAATTCAAGACCAGCCTGAGCAAGAGCGAGACCTCGTCTCTATAAAAAAGTAGGAAAACTAGCCAAGCATTGTGGCTAGTCTCTCTCAGCTGCTCAGGAGGCTGAGGCAAGAGGATCTCTTGAGCCCAGGAGTTTGTGGTTCCTATGAGCAATGACACCACTGCACTCTAGCTTGAGGCAACAGAGTGAGACTGTCTCAAAAAAAAAAAAGAAAGAAAGAAAGAGAAAAGAAAAGAAAAAGAAAGTATCAGTCAACACTACAATCTTACCTGGCCACAGAGTCCCTTCCAAGGTCCCTGTGGTTGGCAGAACTCAATTCCTTATGGTTGTAGAAACGTCAGCCCCTGGAAGCCATTTGCTATTTTCTGCCATGGATCATCTTCACAATAGTTTGCTTCTCCAAGGACAACAGGAGAGCATCTTTCTGTTGAGTCCTAATCTTCAGACCCTCTTTAAAGATCTCTTTTGATTAGATCTGGCCCACCGAGGATAATCTCCCCTTTGGTTAACTCAAAAATCAACTGAACATGTGGTCATGATCTATCCATTGTTACCCTAAAGAATCCTCTGCTTCCCATAGACTTAAAGGAGGATTAGCAAGAAGATGTCAAGACACCCAGTGCAAACACTTCTGGATATGATTGTTCCCAGGGATATGTGAATAGAGATCATAAAGAACTTACTGGCCACCTTAGGTGTTGGTGCCCACCATGGCACCCCATCACTGCATGAATAAAAACAGCCAGGACCACGGATTGAAGGTACAAATGCCTGCAAGATGTAAGCTTTCTATATCTCCAGGGATAGCCCTGAGTAACCTCGCCCATGACCTTTTATTCAAGCCTTATACAACAGGTGTGGGGGCCCACACACAAGAGCTACATGCTTAATGATCACTACATTCTCTTTCCCCATGGGTTCGACTCCCAGCCTGCTGTACCACGAATGTCCAAAGTACAACACCTGCTTGCTAACGAGCTACCAGTCTTACCTCTTTATCACATGCAGCTGCTTGAGGGCTTGTCTTCAGGCAGCCAAACATCTCCATTCTGGCTAAGGAGATTATCTCACTCCCAGCACCTTCCTCAAGAGCGGGTGGCTGCTCCACAAGCTTGGTGCCTGGTCTCCTACACTTATGACAAATTACTAAACAGACTAAAAAAAAAAAAAATTGAGGTACAACCAAAGTCTTTTAATTCCTTAGCTTAAATAGTTTTAACAAAAGGTTTATGTTTTGTAAAACAAATTTCTGTAGGTCTACAACTAAATCTAAAACTACAGAAGCTCAGAGCTTACCAAAAAGTTGATTTTTTTAACCTTGCTTTCGGTATTTGGGTTTTGCTCTTAGGTTCCTTAAATGATTTGAAAGGATTGATGAGGGCCTACTACCTCCATTCTTGTCTGGTCTAGAATATTTAATTGGCCAGAAGTCTTTTGACTCCAAGTCTTTTCGCCATATGGGTCCCACAGAGAGCTTGGATGGACCTGAGGTGAGTAGCCATACCATCCAAAAATGACGGTACAAAATACAAGTTCATCCATCAGTGCTCCTTCTGGCAGATCTTGGCCAAAATCAGGGAATTGTAAACTGAAATAAAATCCTAAGCCCCTCCCCACTCCTGCCAACTGAGCAGTCCCCTCTCTTGGCCAAGGGGTCCCCAGAAAAACCTTAAAACTGAGATCTTGGCCATGAAGAAAAGGAGAGGTTCAACAGTTAAGATACTAAATTATTAACAGGACCTAAGCCACACAGGGCAAAGATGAAATCACCTGCTGGCCATCAATTTATTTAACAAATCACTTGAGTATATTGCAGCCTGTCTCTGATTAAGACTTACTTATTTTAACTTAAAACATTGCAAGACTTTAGGCAAAGCTTTATTTCTTTAACCAATTACAAATCAAAGAATCTTTGAACCCACTTAAATCCTCTTACAACCCTCTTACAACCTCTTACACTCTCTTCCAGCTTTGCGATGTCCTGTGTCTTCGGGCCAAACTGTGTACACCTTTCATGTATTGATTTTTTTTTTAAATATATGTATTTTATTATTCTTCATTACATTATTTCCTCCCCCACCCCTCCGTGGTAAGACAGAATTGATTTACAGAAAAGAATACAGAAAACACCAAAGCTCCTGGTAGAGGGAGAGATTTCAAGTGG
>CAUYRH010146147.1:0-21295 GCA_963574655.1 Perodicticus potto | reverse complement strand
TTTCTCAGATCTTTGAGGGCTGCAACTTCTTGGCTCAATGTGTCAAAATCTTTGGTCATTTTGTCTTTGAATTTGTTCAGTTCTTGAGACATCTTTTGGGTCATCTTTTGGATTGCTGCTTGAAATTCTAATTCCATCTTTTCCTCCACTGCGCTGATCTTATTTGCTATCCAGACTCTGAATTCAACTTCTGACATCTCAGCCATTTGCTTATGCAAGGGATCTTGTGCTGTGTCTACCTTGTCGTTCCTTGGGGGAATTGATCTACTCTGATTATTCATATTGCCAGAGTTTTTCTGTTGATTCTGCCTCATGATTATTTTTCACTGTTGCCTATGACCGTCCTCAGAGTTGGGGAGGTGTCTCTCCCAGATCACACCCTGGCAGAATCACTCTGTTGTTACTGGGTCTTTGTAGGGAGTGACCCTATGTCTCTAATGATTTCTTAAACCCCGCAGGGTTGAGAGCTTAAATCCTTCTCAGCCTGCTTAGAAGACTCTTTAAATTGCTAACTTGGGCTAAGCAGAAGCTTTCCCAGGATAGCGCTTATGGTTTGAATCACTCCTTAAGTGGCTATCCACTTACACAGCATGCCAAAACCAGTCTCCCCCATGCCCCTGAGAGCTAAGGCTGCAAGGCATCTCAGTCCCCACCTTTAGGCTGCTCAGTCACTAGATTACTCACTCCCACTGGATGTTTGTTCTGCGACCCTGAGGGTGGAGCTTGCCAGGGCAGTTCTCTTACAATGGCTCCACACAGCCCACAGCCAAACTCTGGTAGCTATGTCTGGCTCAGTGGCCCAGTCTGGGGCCTCAGACAACACTCAAAGACCCCTGCACTCTTGCCCAAGTCCTCCCAAGGCAGTTCAACCGAGCTCCAAGTCCAAAAGAAACCCAAACAGTTCACAGGCAAGCCTTTCCAGCCTGCAGTCCTGCTGTTGCCCCACCCACAGCTGGCATAGTATTAGACCGAACAAACATACACAACCACTTGCCTAGTCTCCGCCGCTTTTGCCTTCCTCAGGGTGTCCAGAAGTCTCACGCTGTCTTCCTGTGTCCCCAAAAGGAAGGTTCTGGGCAGATCCTGCCTGCCAGAGATGCCTGAAGTCCTCTCTCCCTAGTCTCCACATCATTAAACTTTTATTAGTATCATCTTCTGGGAACTTAAGCTAGCAGCTGAAATAAGAAAATTGTTTTGTAAAGTTAAGATTCAGGACCTGGGTATCTTTCTAGTTTCTTCATCTGGGCTGGCATCCTGATTTTACTTTGTGCTGGAGACAGTCTTTATTCCTCAGATTCCTTAATCTTTATTCCTTAGAGTGGTATACAACCTGCAGCTGACATGGCCTTTACTTCTCTTTCCAAATTTCAGATTGAATTTAGGTTTAATTGCTTTAAACGTATTCAGAAAACACCATTCTATAGCATCAGGTCTTCTTTTTCACTTGTCAGAGGAAAATTGGTTAATGTATTCAGTGAAAAGGGAGTAGATTAGAATATGCTAATAGACTTGGTGATTTTTTTTTTTTTTTAAGATTATATCTAAATTGCAGGTGGTCTGAACAGATTGTGGATGGGAAAAGTTTTGACATGACTAACCAACATGCTGTATGTAAACATTTACTACAGTTATTTACTGAATCTTAAAAGTCAGAGATGCTTATGCTGATACCTGCAAAGGTTATTTTGAAAATAGTAGGGCTGGGTTAACTTTTTCTTAAAGGCATTTTTTTGGTGTGCTTTTTCAGCATGCACGTCTAACGTTTTCTAATTAGACTCAACAAAAGACATTTATATTCTTGTCCTGGGCAGGTGTGGCAGATCTGAGGACTCAAGGCACCTTACTCCACAGGACAGGGCACTGACCTTCCAGGAAGTCAGTGAATCTCCCCATTTTTAATGGTATTCCCTGGTCAAGTGTCACTGTTTCTTCATAGCCAAAGGTACAATAACAGTTGAATAATGGAATTAGCATGAGTACTAGAAAAAATTATTAGAAAAAGAAAAAAGATGTTAGTTTTGGAGAATTTAGTAGACTAGACATTTTGAAAAGCTGTCTTTTATAAAGCATTCTGAATATATATTCAGAAATGTGCAATTTTAAATCTGTCACTTGAGCTGTCCCTCCACCCCCAAATAAGAGAAATCTCTAAAGGGCAGGAAAAAATAGCATTTGAAAGGAGGATGGAAAGCAGAGGCAAATACAGAAGCCTGTGCTGTTGTAGGTGCTGATAAAAATACCAGAGGTCTAAAAGTTTGAGATTAACTCTTTCCCGGGGGTGGGGGGGAGAGGGGGAGGTAAGAGTTTCTCTTGAGAGGTGAAGAACAGGCTGTGAAAGTTTGCCGCCTGTGAAGAGACCCGGTGGGATGACCTGTTGGTGCATCTAAGGGTAAAAAGGAAAAGACTCTTCTGGGAATTTGTAAACATAGCCCTGTTTTACAAGGGTCTATAGTTCAATTTTGTGCCACCTCTATGATGAAGGAATTTCTAGGCCAGTAAATTGAATTGGTCACAAGTAGCTCTTTTTAGCTCCTAGAAGAAGCAAACATAAATATTTCCTCAAAGTGCTCTCATTCCAGTCCCCGTAGAGGCCCCACAGATTAAGAGCAGTCCAATATGAATTCTCAATAGAACAATCATGTGTAAAATCAGTAGAAAGAAACCACAGACTTCTGTCTGTGAAAGAATATAAAAGCTTCACATATCAGTGGATGATATACTCCAGATTCTATCGGGTAAAATTATATTTCAATAATAAGAGTGAAGTAAAGATATTTCAGGTAATGAAAACTCAGTGTGTTTACGATGAACAAATCCTAATTAAAATAAGTTTTTGTGCACGTACTATAAGAAAAGAAAGGCTCGGAGCCTGTAGCTCAAGTGGCTAAGGCACCAACCACATACACCAGAGCTGGTGGGTTCGAATCCAGCCCAGACCTGCCAAACAACAATGACAACTAAAACTAAAAAATAGCTAGGTGTTGTGGCAGGTGCCTGTAGTCCCAGCTACTTGGGAGGCTGAGGCAAGAGAATCGCTTAAGCCCAGGAGCTGGAGGTTGCTGTGAGTTGTGATAGAACGGTACTCTACCCAGGGCGACAACTTGAGGCTCTGTCTCAAAAAAAAAAAAAAAAAGAAAGAAAGAAAAGAAAAGAAAGAATCAACAAAGCCAAATGTGGTTCTTAGAAAGACTATTTATATTCACAAACCTCTGGTGGAATGCTTAAGGTTAAAGAAGAAAGCAAAATTAACAGTCTGAGGAATAAAATAGGGACTGATCTAACAACAGAAATTCCAAAGAACATAGAGTACAATTAATAAACTTGAAAACTGAAAATGGATAACTTTTTAGAAAAATGTAATTGACAAAAACTGTCTGAAGAAGTAGTAAACCTGATTAGTACCATAATAATTAAAAATTAGCCAGTTGTAAAATAAAAAGAAAAAAATTAACCAGTAGTTTAAAAAGAAAAGATCATCTAACAGAGCCTAATGGGCCCTGAATTCCAAGAAGCTTTCAAAACACAGATCTTCATGTTCAAGAAGCAGAATAAGAATAAATGCTCAAAAATTTTACTATGAAGCATGTCTAAGTTTTACAAAAGGACAGTAAAAGAAAGGAAATATTATAAGTCGTCCTTCTCAAGTACATGAAGATGCAAATGTACTAAAGAAAACATTCAAATTACACTGCTTTATCAACAAATTTGGTTCATTTTAGGAAAACAAGTTTGACTTACCATTGGAAAAATCAATTAATATAATTTACCACATTAACAGATTAAGAAGAGAAAATCATGTCATCTCAAGAAATGCCAGAGAATCTTTAGATTTCATTCATGATAGAAACTCTTTTTTAAAAACATTTTTAGAATATTAGGGGGTACACTTGTTTTATTTACACATTTTGTTTTTGTACAGATTAAGTCAAAGTTATACTGTAACATAATCTGTTTTGTACAGATTAAGTCAAAGTTATCCCTTTACCTGAAGAGTGTGCACTGTACCCTACTGGTGTGAATCCTACCTCCTCCCTCCCTACAGATTAATTTTCATTGAGATTTACTTCCATATCATGACAGAAACTCTTAAAAGACACTCTTAACCTATTAAAGGGTAACAGAACTCTGAGTAAAACATTCTACACTAGGGAACATGAATTTAGGAGAAGATTAAATGACTGCCAGAAGTAGAATAAATTATAGTATAAGCATGCAATGTAGGACTATATGGTAGTGGAAATGAGTGAACTTCACATACATAATCATAAATAAGTGTATTTCAGAAATATTAACTGAAAGATCTTAATACATGCTCCTACTATACAACCATATACATTTCAAAACATAAATTTAGAAATTTTATCACTTAGGGATATATATATGTGCATGTATATGTAGTGAACATATTATAAAAATTAGGAGACTATTAAATAGAAATTTAGGTTTGGTTAAATTTGTTGTAAGAAAGAAAAGAATGAAATTTAGAAAGGTGTTATAAGTTGTTAATAATATTTCCTAAGTTGGATGGGGCCCACACATATATAAATATCCTTTTCTATGTATTCAGATTTTCATAATAAAATTGGTAAAAATAAGTCAAAGAATTGGAATTCTTATTTATAAAGGTATAACTTGTGAGAATGAAAATAGTATGGTAGCGTTTTTATAATGCTCATATAGTACAAAATTAAGTGAGTTGGGTTGGGGAGATGTTGGTCAAAGGATATAAAAAATTCACTTAGATAGGAGGAATAAGTTCAAAAGATCTATTGTATAGCATGATGACTAAAGTTAATATATTGTACAATGTGTTGTATTTTGAAAATGACTATATAGATTTTAAGTGTTCTTGCCACAAAAAAATATGAGGTAATGAAGTATGTGAGATAATGCATATGTTAATTAACTCAATTGAGCTATTCCATATGTATACATACTTCAAAAGATGCTGTATACAATAAATACATTCAATTTTTACTTGTCGATTTTTAGAAAGAGTTGAAGATTGATGAAACACAAAAGGATTGAGTATTTAACATTAAAAAGAAAATCAAAGGAATGAAAATAATATAATTGTTGGATATGGGGAGGAGGATGGAAGAAGATATAAAGTGGGGAAACAAAGTCAAATCCTTCTTTTGCAAAGCCATTCACTTAATATAGTATCTAAACTTGATCAATCTGGAAAGAGAAGCTTGCGCATAGAATCGAAAGTTATAGACACAGTGCCCAAAAGACCTGGAGAGAGAACCTGTAGGGTGACTTTCTTGCCTTAGAAGCTTTTCTGTATGCCTTGAACCTTTACTGTAGGAGGCACCTGTGAGAAATACCTTGGCCATAAGGGATTTAACATCACTGGTCTTTTGTTAAAGAGCATGAGAGCATATAAGAGCAGGTGATGAGAACACCGACATTATTGCATAGCAGTCTCCCTACCTGTGGTGTATTACTTCTATAAATAACCTCAGGAGAAGATGCTGGGGGATAGACAGACTAAGACTGACAGACTGCTGCTGAGATGCTCGCTCCTACTAATATTGACTATGACTTCTAAGGTGCTTTGGCACCCGAGACCTGAATGAGACCTAGCCTGAGAAAGCTGGCTCAGCGGTCCACGTCCAGACAGTTTCGTGGGCTGGAGACTTAGCATCCGGGCTCCAAAGAGGCCCCGGGTTGGGCTGGAGACCCAGCATCCCTGGGCTGTGACAAGTGGCACCCCAGACGGGACCCGACACTTTACTGTGTAAATAAAGTATACTTTGTTAATAAAATGAGTTAGCTTATATTTGGTCTACAATGTAAGCTATTCTATTAATACACAGGTGGGATGGTAGCTGAACCTTGGTAAAGATAATCATATGAAATTTTCATTCTAGGCATTGTTTTTTAGCTCCAGCGTTTTATTTCATGAATTTTCTTGAGAATATTTGGTACTTTTACAAATCTTTGGCTTTTTTTTTTTTTAATTCTGAAGGTTCTTTTAAAAAACTAAGTGATTATTAAAAGGGTAATTTATTCTTAAGCAGAAGTTTCTAGAGCCTCACTTTTCGCTTCTTAGCAGAGGCTCCAGTTGAATAATGAAAATCAAAAGGACAAATTATATTCATAAAAATCTGACAGCAAAGGAAATTTTGCTGAAATACGTGCATAGGGAGAGTATTGGTACCATTATTGTATTTGTTAATAGTCTATTCTCACTTTTTGAGCAGCCATGAGTTTGCTCATCTAGTTTGCAAATAATTTGATAGCTTGTTTTTTTGTTTTGTTTTTTTATTTTCTTTTTAAAATCAAGTGTGAAATGCTGAGATAGCTGGAGCTGGAGAGCTGTGTGGCTTCTCTTTCTCTGGCAGTTTGTGGGCAGGTGTGTGTGTTTTCTCCTTAGGCAAATCAAGAGCTTGAGGCATTAGAAGAAGAAATGTTGCAAATGCAAGAATCTACTCATCTTTTTGAAGTGGCTCTCCCAGAATACAAACAAATGAAGCAGTGTCGCAAAGAAATAAAATTGCTTAAGGGACTCTGGGATGTCATTATTTATGTCAGAGTAAGATGTGTTTTCTGGAAGCATGCCTTTTTTTTTCCTTTTAGTAGTTCTTTGGTATAAATATGTAATTTTTAGAGTCTGTGTCTTTTGTTTGTGTTTTATAATGTCTTGAAGTATGTGGACATTATATTCACTCCCTGTGCCCAGACTTGGAGTTTATATATCTGTTAGTAGAAAATTCTTCCCTGAATGTCAGTTGTTTTGTTTTTGGTTCAGGACAAAATGTACAATGAGCTGACTGCTTCAAATACTTTTGAGGGATTGTAGAATATATAAATATATATTACATAAACAAGAATACCTGTGCATACCATCTCATGTACATACCATGTTCTTGTATGTGTGCATGTATCCCCTTACTAAAATTGATTCGTATGTGGTTAATTAAATTAAAAAGTGGAGAAATCAGGTCTAGAGAACTGGGTGTTTCGCATATTATACATAATTTTCTTAAGTTAGCTGGAAGCCATATAGAAATATATTAACAAGATATAAAATATGGTCAAGAAATGGTTAATGAGAGTTTTGTTTACCACAGGTGAGGGTAGTCTTGTCAAAGCTCATTTTATGTGTAGAATTATAAAAGTCTGTTACTTAATAGTAATATACTTCTCAATTTATCCAAAGTACACAGGATTAAGTGATAATGATGGTGTGTGTATGGTATTTATCATTGCTACTAGAAATTGATGTATCACAGTGTTTTAGCCTTAAGCTTGACATGTTCTGACAACTTTTTTGTTTTGGTGATAGGGAAGTTTTGACAAGTGCAGTTAGTATTTAAAAAATTGGCTTTCCATGGGATGATAGAGTCACTGTGTATCATCAGTGTGTACATTTTGCTGCAGAGACTTGCTTTCACCAAATGTTGTTGACATTTTTATCTGCTTGTGCGTTTTCAGAGAAGCATTGATAATTGGACTAAAACCCAGTGGAGACAGATTAATGTGGAACAGATGGATACAGAACTCAGAAGGTTTGCCAAGGCGAGTTCCATAAAACTGTCTGTTATAGCGATTTATCTTCCCCAGCGCCACCTCCTTCCATCTTCCCTAATCCAGTATCTGGTGTGTGGGGCTGCGTGTCCTTATTTACTTCCAACAGAATGATATCAGACAGTATTTTTTCACTCTGAGCCATTTGCTCTCCTAATCAAGCCTGCCTTTCTGTGAATGAGTTGATAAAAGCATATTAGGGCTAATGAATTTATAAGAAGACACTCTATCATGAGCTTCCTATGACTGTCTAGAGTGGAGAGAAAGATTATCAGGGCTTATGCAAGTTTTTTTATTTCCTTCCATAGCAATCATAAGCAATACTTTTTGGTTCTGGAATTTGGGGGCAACTCATAGGAGTGTGCCACTTCTGGGTTTATATGGAATATTGCCTTGGTTCGATTATTCCAGTTTCCCAAGCAGGCTCGATATACACAGAACTGAGCTTGCTTGACTCTAGCTTTGAAACCTACTCTCCATATCCACATTTCCTCTGAGCAGAGTGGAATATCTTTGGATAAAGACAAAGCACATAGCAGTGAAAGGCAGATAAAAAGTGACAGGGACTTTGGATTTCATCCCACCCCAGAAAATTCTTATACCTGATTCAGACTTGTGGGTACCTCCTACCTACTCTGCCAAGTATTTTCTGCCATATAATTCCAGTACCCAAGACCCTAACTGATACATCTCTTCATTCTTTTGGATGTCATGGGGTCGCTGTATCTCACTCTATGTGCTCCCTACTTGCCTTCTCTACAGTTGGTTACCTCATTTCAGAGTGACAACTTGAATCTCCCCAACAAAAATACTATTTTATTATTTTTTTTCTTAAACCATTGTCAGTATCCTTTACTTTGTGCTGAGATTTAGTTGTTTTGTTATGGATTTTCTCATTCATAATTGTGGATGTTTTTTCATGGGCCAAGTCAAGGATGCTATTTGATATCTTAAAAGCATGAAATATTTAAGTTCCATGGAATAGACACTGAAAGGTAACCAAAATTTCAAGGCTACTTTATAAATGAGTCAGATGCTCAAAGGGGGTTTTAGTAATCTAGATAACAATCTGTTTTTATGTTTCTAGAGGAAACATCCTTCGTTGCATATGTCCTGTGAACTCTGTTACTTATCTACATTTAATATCCTGTGGGTTTCCTTATAGGACATTGAATTAGATCTTGTGAATAATGCACCAGTGTATGCAAGTGGCCTATACATAGTGAACTCATAATATACAGCCAAATGGATCCCTTTTCATTTTTCTGGTTTTGGTCCTTAGCTGGGGATTTAACTACTTACACTTTTTCTTCACCCAGGGGTGGGGAAATGTGTATTTCTTCCAAAGGAGGCAAATTATATAATGTATCATTATATCTAGGGAGCTGGGGTTTTTCCCACTTTTCTTTAGGAAATCTGGTCACTAGACAAGGAAGTTCGTGTCTGGGAAGCATATGCAGGCCTGGCAGGCACAGTGAAGGACATGACCACCTCCCTGAGAGCCATCGCAGAGTTACAGAACCCTGCCCTCAGGGACAGGCATTGGCGCCAGCTGATGAAGACTGTTGGGGTCAGTATCCTGGGTCTCGTTAATTGAATATTTTGAGACTGTAAACTGTCATTCCTTGGTTTCCATCATTTAGAATGGGGTGGAATTTGTGATGAGATTTGTCAAATGCAAGAGATCAAGCTTATTGAAAGGAGCAGTGAACTGGACACCCGAATTCCCTACTCAATCCCTTTTTACCTCTTACTGGCTATGTGACCTCAAGCAGTCACTTAACCTCTCTCATCCGAGTTTTCCTTTTTATTAATATAATGAGAGGGCTCTTTTAAGGAGCAAGGGAGATCATATGAAAGCATTTTATAGAGCACCAAATGCCTGCAAAGAATCTTTCTTTTTGTGGAGAGGATCTGGAAAGTATAAAAGTGAATTTGGGGAAAGTCGAATTTGGAAATTGTGATTTCTTTGCCCACATAATTTATTTCATAATGGCATCTTGCCTCAGCCTCCCGAATAGCTGGGACTATAGGTGCCCACCACAATGCCCGGCTATTTTTTGTTACAGTTTGGCCGAAGCCAGGTTTGAACCTGCCACCCTCAGTATATGGGGCCGGTGCCCTACTCACTGAACCACAGGTGCTGCCCGCAAACCAAGATGTTGAGGGGGATGCTATGAAAAGAGGCTGTCAGGATGTGAAGGCGAGTTTGCAGGGTGGGGAGATAGGCCCAGGAAGCCTGGGAAAGTGGAGGCAGCTTGGGCTTTAGGGTTCAGCCCTTATAGCAGCTCTGCGATCTTAGGCAATAGTTATCAGCTTGTGACACCTCAGCTGACCCTCTGTGAAATAAAAATAAAATAAAAATAATTCTTCCCATGTAGACTTGAACAAATCAGTGTTATACACACACACAGAGTCATATGCCACATAACAACATTTCAGTTGGTGAACCAGGCCACATATATGCCCTTGGTGGCTCTCTAAGATTATAATGCTGTATTTTTACTGTACCTTTTTTATGTTTTCGTATGTTTAGATACACAAATATTTACCATTGCTTACAGTGTTCAGTAACATGTCGTATACATTTGTAGCCCAGGAGCAGTAAGCTATGCCATATAGCCTGGGAGTGAGGTGGGCTGTGCCATGTCGGTTTGTGTAAGTACATTCTATGACATTTGTAAAATGACAAGATCACATCACAATTATTTCTCAGAATGTATCTCCATCAGTATGTGACACATACTGTATATATAAAGGACCTGGCATGTCCTAAGTGTTCAATAACAGATTCCTGAAGCCGTAATTGTTATAATAATGTTTCACAGAATCTTTTAGATATTGTATGTTCAGACTTTTTTTTTTTTTTGAGACAGAGCCTCAAGCTGTCACCCTGGATAGAGTGCTGTGGCATCACAGCTCACAGCAACCTCCAATTCCTGGGCTTAAGTGAGTCTCTTGCCTCCGCCTCTCAAGTAGCTGGGACTCAGGTGCTCGCCACAATGCCCGGCCATTTTTTTGGTTGCAGCCATCATTGTTGTTTGGCGGCCTGGAATGGATTCGAGCCCGCCAGCTCAGGTGTATGTGGCTGGCGCCTTAGCCCACTGAGTCACAGGTTCTAAGCCTGTTCAGACTTTTTGTAATGGACTGATTAGTTAGTTCAGAAAATCTTTATTGAATCTTTTAGTATGTACTAAGTAGACTGTGTGCCCAGTTCTCCAATCCCTCTTCCTATTTCTACCAATAAGCTTTGTTTCCCCACAGTCTCAGCTTGCCTGTGATTATGCCTTTCTGCAAGGTAGAAGGGTCATCTACTCTGGTAGATAATGTTGGGAAAAGATACCTTCCTCTAGGATGTCCCCAGAACAGTAGGACAGAGGCTGGATTCATCTCTGTTTGTCATCTGGGCTGGCATCCATGTTTAGCACTCAAATCACACAAGTCATCAGAGCAGCCCTGTGGCACAAGCCTACTCATTCTTTCTCTAAGGACAGACCTGGCTCCTTGACTCCTGTCAGCTCTGGCATCAGGTCAAAACTGATGCCAAGATAGGCTGACCAGCTCATCTTGTTTGCCTAGGACTTTCCATGTTCAGGTTTTAGCACCAAAAGTCTTTTATCTTAGAAACTCCTTTGTCCTGGGCCAACTGGAATGTTTGTTCCCTCTGTGCAGAGAGGAGGATGGTGCTAAGCAATGTTAGAGGGTAGGGGAGCCAGAGAAAGATGCAGAGTCCAAGAAGCAGAGACTGCATATTCTTAGCAGAAGGAGGAAATCAAATGGCTTTCATGCAAACACATGGGCAGATCAGCTCTTCATTTATAAAAGACATGAGTGAGCTGGGAGCTTCTAAGAACAAAATACTAGAGTGGGATGGGATGAGTCAATATGAGGAGGAAATAAATGTGAATTACTTTTCACATAGTAAAAATGAATCATGACACTGAGTAAGAGCAGTTTTTGGCGAGGAACTTAGATTAAATTAGTGATAAAACTAGGTTAAATCACAGAAGCAACTGAGAATTATGTTCAGTGATTAAGGTTCATTAGGAATAAATAAATGAGCTACTACCTGATTCCTGGGATTTCAACCAAATTATAATAAATGAACAATGAGATGCTCTTTAAAAATGGATTTTGTGGGGAAAGGCGATAAAAAACATGCTAACAAGGGAAGGACATGAAACAAAAGGGAATAGTATGGCATGATCATGGCTATACCTTGGCACTTGCTTCCAGCAGGTGATGCCTGAGTAATTGTGAGCTAAAAAGGAATGTCTTGGATTGTCCCCACCTTTGAGAGCTAGAACTGTACTCAGCATCTAGCTCGAGTATACTTTAGGTACAATTTATTTCTCTAGCCATTAGACAAAAGGAACCATTTATGTATGTGGAATACAAATTCTACCTTTTCCCCCCTAAGCAGGTAAAGTTTTCAATAAGTGAAGCCACAACTTTGGCAGATTTATTAGCACTGCAGTTACACAGAGTGGAAGATGATGTCCAAAGGATTGTGGACAAAGCTGTGAAAGAACTGGGGACCGAGAAGGTAGTGTCCTTGGGGCTGTGTTTTTCCTACTAGGCTGATTTGGGGTGTTAGTGTAGAAGCTGACCAGAGAGGTTCTCTTGATGCTCTAGTGGTGTAGGTTCACAAGTTTTATTAGATTCTTTGCTGCTTGTTAGGTATGTGAGCTGGGCAGCACACAGAATCATTCGAAGTTGTTGTAAATTGTCAAACAGGAGGGTAGCCCTGTTGATGATGATGATGACAGCAGAAAATATTGTGTCCTTCGCTTTGTAGCAAGTACCATCCTACCTGCTTTATTTATATTAACTCATTTACTCCTCTGAACCAATTAATTTTATTATCCTTATTTTACAAATGGGGAAACTGAGGTATGGAGAGGTAATTAACTTACTGAAATTCACACAGGAGACTAAGATTCACATTCAGGGCACTACCTATCTCATGCTAGCTGATGTCTGTATCATATCTACCAAACCTTTAGATAATTGTCCCTTCCTATTCTCAAATGATGTTTTGGTGAAGAATGTAGAATTCAGATTCAATAGAAGTTTGATATTAGTGTGGTAAAATTCATTCCCCAAACCTCATCACCATGTATGATTTGGAGAAAAAAAGAAGCCAATAATATTTAATATCTGTCTGCTTTTTTGGAAAGTAAAAAAAAAAAACATTAAAATAATTTCATATAATAGCATAGAAAGTTGATGTTAAACATTTGTGTGTATAATTTAATTTATACTGTTGATTACTAGGTTATTACTGAAATCAGTCAGACCTGGGCGACCATGGAGTTCTCTTATGAAGTTCACTATCGAACAGGTATCCCATTACTGAAGTCTGACGAACAACTTTTCGAAACTCTAGAACACAACCAAGTAAGATGGATATTTTTATTCCAGATTTTAAATTTTATTTTTTTAATTGATAAATAATAATTGTACATATTTATAGGGTATAATACGAGGTTTTGATAATAGGTTTATAATGTGGAATGATCAAATCAGGCTGATTAACAAATCCATCACCTCCTGTACTTATTTTTTTGTGGTAAAAACATTTGAAATCTACCGTCTTAGCAATTTTGAAATGTGCAATGCATTATTATTTATTATAGTCACCATTCTATGCAATAGACAATTAGCACTTCCTCCTCCTAACTGCAACTTTGTACCTTTCGATCAACATCTCCTCTTTCCTCAACCCCACATCCCCCACCGGGGCCTCTGGTAGCCACCTTTCTCCTCTCTATGTGAGTTCAACTTTCTTAGATTCTATAGATAAGTGAGATTATGCCAGATTTGACTTTCTGTGCCTGGCTTATTTCACCTGGCATAATGTCCTCCTGGTTCATCCATGTTGTCACAAATGACAGGATTTCCACCTTTTTAAAAGGGGGATAGTATTCCATTGTGTATTTACCACTTTATCCATTCATTTGATGATAGACACCTAGGTTGTTTCCATATTTTAGCTATTGTGAATAATGCTGCACTTAACATGGGCATACAGATACTTCTTCAACAAACGAATTTCATATCATTTTGGTATATGCTTAGAAGTGGGAATACTGTATCATGTGGTAGTTCTACTTTGGTTTTCTGAAAAGCTTCCATACTGTTTTCCATAATGGCTGTATTAATTTACATTCCCACCAACAGCATACGAGGGTTCCCTTTTTTCCACATCCTTGCCAACACTTGTAATGTTTTGTCTTTTTGATACTAACCATGCAAAATGGTGTGCAAGTGATAGTTTTTTTTCCCCTAAATAAAAGTCAAACGTATTAAATACCTAGAGTGGAGAAGAATGAGGGGCAGAATTTCACCTAATGACTTTCTGAGATTTCAATGACAGAGAATGGTTAGATGTAGCCAGACTACATGGCATTAAAGCAAGCCCTGGTGATTGTAGAATTTACTAGTAACCCGAAAAGGGAGGAAAATGGAAGCTTGAGGCTTAGCAGATTGAAGGGAAGTTTGCTTTATTTTGCGGGGATTAGAACATGCATTCAACCTTAGAAGAATGATTAATAGACAGGGAGCAGGGGAGAGACTGATGAAAGAATATAATTTAATTCCTAAAACTGCACCCCTGTGCATAATATTTTTTCTGGCCTGTAATGAATGTATGGTCTTCTTGTAGAAGATGTTAAATTCAGCAGATTATATTTATCTTTTTTCTTTGGGGAAAAATGTTAAAGATGAATATTTTCTGCTATTCATTCACTCATTTACTCATTTAGCAAAAACTTATTGAATGCCTATTCCAGGTGTTACATGCTAAGTCCAAGAATTCAGCTGGAAACTGAGTAGATGTGGTGCCTCCCTCAAAGCACTCTCAGGCTACTAAATTTAGCTGCCACTTAAAATTCTTTGCCTTTATTTTAGGTTCAGTTGCAGTCTCTTCTTCAAAGCAAATATGTGGAATATTTCATTGAACAAGTCTTAAGCTGGCAAAATAAGTTAAATGTAGCAGATTCAGTCATCTTTACTTGGCTGGAAGTCCAGCGAACTTGGTCTCACTTGGAAAGCATTTTTGTTTGTTCAGAGGATATTCGAATCCAGCTTGTGAAAGATGCCAGAAGATTTCATGGTGTGAATACAGAATTTAAGGTTTGTCAGAGACAAGCTATATTCGATTCTAGCAAAGTTTTGTAAAGAAACATGATGTGCCATATCATATTTCTAAAAATGAATATGTTTCTATATTTCCGTAAGTAGGAGTAAGAGGTTTTCTGTAAAGGGCCAGGTACTAAATACTTTAGATTTTGCAAATAATGCAGCCTTTATAACACCTACTCAGTGCTGCCTCTGTGGCATGAAAAGAGACATTGACGACATAGAAACAAATGGTCATGGCTATGTGCTAATAAAACTCTATAGACACTGAAATTTGAATTCCACTTAATCTTTAAATGTCATAAAATGTTTCTTTTGATTTTTTTTAACCATTTAAAAATGTAAAAATTATTTTTAGCCTCGGAGTCATACAAAAACAGTGAGCCATATTTGTCCCATGTCCCATAAATCGCTAACTCCTGTGGTGAGATAAATAAATAGATTTATCTTTCTAAGTAAAGGACTGAGAAGGAGCAACCTGTAACAAATAATATGACTAGTTTGGTTTTTCTTTTCCCTAAGAGGCACAGAAAGCACATGGAGATGTGTACACAGTAATGATAACTGATAGCCTTCTAGTAAACAATAGTAATATACTTTTCTTGTAACCATAGGGATTGTTTTCTTCTTTCCATCTAAAGCAGAACCCCCTGAGAAATTTGGATTAGTTTAACTTTCTTTTATAGTTTGGGATTCATTCAGGGTACAAAAGAATTACACTGATTGCATTTATTAGGTAAAGTCCCTCTTATAATTGTGTCCCACCCCCAAGAGTTGTGCCATACACCATGACCCTCCATTCCCTCCTTCCTCCCTCTCCCTGATTCATTGATTCATTTAACTTTTGAGGGGGAAAAAGAAAACAGATTGTTTGTCTCTCTCTAGTTTTTACTGTAGAAATACTTAAGATTCAGGGGTGGGGGCACATGCTCACTCGTGTTCTCTCTCTTCTCCCTCCTTTCTCTCTCCCCCCCCCAACTCTTCCTTTCCTTCTTCTAATTTTGTTTGAATTAGAAGATTGAAAATCTGTGTGGGCCTGAAATGGTGGTAATGCCTATTGATAAAAATTATTTATTTTGATAAAAATTATGTGAGTATACATTAATTTTTATCTTAAAGTCCCAAAGCAAAAATGAACAGATGTGGTGATAGGCATTCCTAGAAGTCTCCCTGACCTTGCTCCCTTATTGGTTGGTTGTTCTTCATTTTTTGGTCTTCAATATTGATTAAAAATTTAGAAAAGAAATCTGTAATATCAATGGCTCCATATTGTACTTTTATACAGGAGTTAATGTTGAAGACTGCCAAAGTAAAAAATGTTTTAGAAGCAACATGCAGACCTAATCTCTATGAAAAACTTAAAGATTTACAGTACAGGTAAGAATAAAGTGATCATGTTGCTATAATTTTATGAAATTTCTTTCACATAATGAATAGTATTTAGGACTATGTTATTGTAGGAGCAATCTCTTCTAAATTATTTTAATTTTGCTTCTAATTGTTTAGTTGCCTTATACATATTAGGTGGTGCATACATACTTTGATTTCATTTAAATAAAAACAAATATATTTCTGTTTTCAGAAAGTAGTATTGCAATAGTAAAATCAGAATATCTGTCAAGAGAATTGACATGATTAATCAATTCTTTTATCAAAACATCCTGCAAATACTGATCAAGTACCTACTGTATGATAAGACCTAGGATTGCACTCAGTTATTTTAATTATTTAGCTTGTATATAGTTCCATTTTTTAGAAATTATCTTGAGAGAACCGATTAGCACTTTTAAAATCCCTTGTATATAGTTGTTTCTTTCTTTTTTTTTTTTTGTTTGAGAAATTATCCTTAGAGAACATATTAGCACTTTTGAAATTCTTGCCCTATGAGCCACTTGTAAACTAATTTTCACATATAATTCTACGACAGTTAGTAGTCTTAAGAATATTCTGGCTTTTGATGAAAAATGGGCAGATCAGGAGGTGCCCATAGCTCAGTGGGTAGGGTGCCGGCCACATACACCGAGGCTGGAGGGTTCGAACCTGGCCTGGGCCAGCTAAAGCAACAATGACAACTGCAACAACAACTAAAAAAATAGCCAGGGCATTGTGGAGGGCACCTGTAGTCCTACCTACTTGGGAGGCTGAGGCAAGAGAATTGCTTAAGATTGCTTAAGCCCAAGAGTTTGAGGTTGCTGTGAGCTGTGACTCCATGGCACTCTACCCAGGGTGATAGCTTGAGACTCTGTCTCAAAAAAAAAAAAAAAAAAAGGGCAGATCAGCTACTAAAATGAGAGGTCTATGTGAAATTGCCATCACTTTTTAATCATAGATAGGACAAATAAGGTAAAATATGTATTACATAAGTAAAAGTATTTCATAGTCTGACAATTTTTTGGTGATTATAAAAGGTACATGTCTGTAGAGGAGAATGATTTCTATTTAGTCAGTGATCTTTGGGGATTCCGGGGTTCTATCTTGGGGTCATTTCTGCTCTGCTAAGGACAATGAAGCAGAACTGCTTCTGGATCTCAGGATTCCTCGAAAGACCTGAGCTGGGTGTAGGCACTTGTGTTTTATGGACAATCAGCACAAAAGAGAAGACCCGCACCCAGTTCCAGCTTGTTAAGGTACTTTGCACTCGTGCTGAGCATTGAGTTGGTCTACTCCAATGCTGATTAGGAGCGTCCTGAAGAAAAGTGAGGAGACATGTAAACCTAAGTCTGATCTGTGTTTAGCCGATATGTATACATCTGTCTCCTCCTCCTTATTATGACTTGCGTATTAGTCATAAGCAAGATGATGATGGCAGAGGGAAGAAGGTGGGCTACAGTGAGCTTACTATGATGAATGGACAGGCGACAGGAGCTGGTTATTGTTTGTTGAGGTTTTAATGACTGAATGGACAAAATGTGCTTAAGGTGAATTTTTGTTCATCTAGGCTTTCTCTTTGTGAAAAAGCTCTTGCTGAGTACCTGGAAACCAAGCGTGTCTCTTTTCCTCGCTTCTATTTCATTTCTTCTGCTGATTTACTTGACATTCTTTCAAAGGGAGCTCAGCCTAAACAGGTAATATTTTTTTGAACGTCTCGTATTACGCTATGTTAGCTAAGGAATGTCACAGTTTCTCTGTCATTGTCAAATGTTACCTGTCCTGTTACATGTGCCAGGAACTAAAAAATCTGCAGTTCACACTCTTAATGCAGCAATGGAGGGAAATCAGAGGCTGTGCAAAAGGATGCAGGAAGAATAACTGCCTGGGTCTGTGAAGGGGAAGCATATTAAATGCACAAGCCCTGGGGTCCTGAAAAGAGTCAGTGGGATGAAACATTGGCACCAAATCCACCAGATTCTGGAGACACGGCCTGGAGCAGCCACCGTCTGGTCAGCAGTTTTCCAAGGAAGGTGGGGGTCAGTTGCTGGAGGGAGATCACGGTTGGCATACCTTCTTAATACTCCCTCGCAGAGAGCAATACTCATATGCAGGGTAATTTTTGTAACTATTGCATTGGGCTAAGTTCAAGTCCTGTCTGAGTTTGACTTTAATAATTTCAGGTTCATTCTCTAACCCTTTAATTTTCCCCTACCTGTACAAAAGTCATGCAGTACCCATTTAGTGATTCCCATGTCAACACTTAAAGCTGCAGATGTTATCTTTCATAATCTGAGAGCTCAGATCAGAGACAAATTTTGAACAATTATGTAATTGTACTCCACCCCCTAAACTTTGGGAGGATATTGCCCTCTGCTTATGAACTCCATTGTTCATATTCACTGAGATCCTACAGTTGTTGCAGGGACATGGTGGTTCCTCCCAGAGTTGACCATGTATTACAGATTATTTTGAAATTGAAGCTTGTGCTTCAATTGTGGAGTTTTGTGGAGTTTTCTCCATGGTCTTTTTCTTGGAGAATTTTTTCTTTATGTATTTCTATGCCATTTTCTTTAGAATGTGTTTCTCTCTACACTGCAGTGTCCCGAGTTTTGCTGCTCTTTAGACACAGTATTTATCTTGTTCATTATTTAACTAGATTAATACAATATTTATCTTGTTCATTATCAAGTAAATTCAGTTGTTTGGCTAGTCTGGTTATTGATATTGCAAGCACAGTCTCGCTATTAATGACAGACTTGTTCAACTCAGGTAACATTTTCAGTGTCACTGCTCAGGTACTGTCTCGGATGTTCATGCTAAACTGTAGATGGCTCTGCAAATACAATCTGTCTGATTAGATTACTAGAACCCACTATCTCTTACATATTTATATATCATATAATTAGATGCTTTTATAAACTAGTTTCAAATATAATAGTAATAACCACATGCATGCTGCACTAATTCCCTGGGAATGTCCTCATGTCAGCCACGGGCCCTTCTACCCAGGGTGACTATATGAGATAGAGGATATCCTATTCTATTTAGGTACATTTTCCTAAAGACCTTCCAAATCCAAAATGCTTATAATGCAAAATGAATTTCTAATATGTAAATTAAAGAGATGCATAAATCTGTAACTAGGATAGCAGTCTTTTTCTTTTAATCATATTCTCTAAACATAATAAAAATTTGTATGCTTGCTTTATTCATTCTATAAAATAACAGTCATTGAACAGTTTATTTTTCTGCAATTACTAATGCCAGATGTGTTCTGCCAAGTCTCTTTACACTGATATCATACCCCTTGATAACATTTTGGGATATCAAAGTTTGCTGGTCGCCTTTCTTTTTAAAAGATATATATAAATGAACTGAAAACAACTCAGCAAGGTCTATTTGGAAATTCCCATCCCGTCTCCATGTCAAAGCCAGGCTTTCCTTTAAGAACTGAGGTTTGGACAGATTCTTTCATTCTCTCTCCTACCCATTTATCGTGAGGAAGGATTTGGGGTGTGATCTGTCCGCCATTACCCTTGCTTAGTGATTGATCCTGCTTCTGTGGCCCGCAGTGACTGTGTATCTTCACCCTCAACAGTGAGTGTCCAGTGTTAGGTCTCTTGTGGAGCATGTGTGCAAG
Source organism: Perodicticus potto (assembly GCA_963574655.1). Taxonomy (NCBI): domain Eukaryota; kingdom Metazoa; phylum Chordata; class Mammalia; order Primates; family Lorisidae; genus Perodicticus; species Perodicticus potto. The sequence continues at coordinate 1,605 of CAUYRH010146147.1, read as the reverse complement.
TCCTCAGAGGACAAAGGGAACCTTCCCAGGCCTGTACATGTGTATGGCTTCCTATACTCCACCTCAACTCCTCCAGTTCTTGCCTTGGCCGGGTGACCAGCCATCTATTTACATCGTCAACTTCCTTTCACCTAGACAGATGTCCAAACAAGGGACACATGGAAGATTCTTTTCCTGTAGATACCTATGGCTTCTATGAATGACTCTTCACTTGAGTGGAAGTTGTGCGATGAGTGGCATTTCTCTGATAGTGAGGTTGAGCATTTGTCCATGTATGTTGGCTATTTCTAAGTCTTTTGAGAAATGTCTATTTAGATCTTTTGATCATTGTTAAAGTACATCATTTATTTTTTCCTATTGAATTGTTTGAGCTTCTAATATATTTTAGTTATTAATCACTTGTCAGAAGGGTAGCTTGGAAATATTTTCTTCCATTTTGTCAGTCATCTCTTACCTTTTTTGATTGTTTCCTTGGCTTTATAGAAGCTTTTAGTTCAGTATGATCCCATTTATTCACTTTTCTTTGGTCGTCTGTGCTTTTGAGGTCTTACTCAAAAAATCTTTGCCTAGACCAAATACTCCTCAATGTTTCTTCTACTAGAGGAAAACTTAGAATTTCAGATCTTAGATTTAAGTTTTAATCCATTTTGATTTGATTTTTTAATTTGGTGAGAGACAGAGGTCTAGTTTCTTTCTTCTACATATGGATATCCAGTTTTTTAAGCACCATTTATTAAAAGGACTACCTTTATCCTCATGTATGTTTTTGGCACCTTTATGGAAATGAGTTGACTATAAATGTGTAGATTTATTTCTGGGTTCTTTTTTCTTTTAATTTTTACTAAATCATAATTGTGTACATTAGTGCAATCATGGGGCACAATGTGCTGACTTCATATACAATCTGAAATATTTTCATCAAACTGTTCATGGCAGTTCAAAGCCTTCATGGCATTTTCATAATCACTATATGTAGACATTGGTATTCTACATTTAGTAAGCTTCAATTGCCTGGGGAGCCCTCCTCATAAAAAATTCACCCAGGCTGATTCCTTCAAGAGTTTTCCTTGCACTTTCTTCTAGTATTTTTATAGTTTCATGTTTTAAGTTTAAATCTTTGATCCAGTGAGAGTCTATCTTAGTTAATGATGAAAGGTATGGGTCCAATTTCAGTCTTCTACTGGTGGCCAGCCAGTTCACCCAGCACCATTTGTTAAATAGGGAATCTTTTCCCCACTGAATTTTTTTTTTTAATTGTCTTTATTATTAAATCATAGCTGTGTACAATAGTGTGATCAAGGGGTACAATGTGCTGGTTTCATATACAATCTGAACTATTTTCATCAAACTGATTAACGTAGCCTTCCTGGCATTTTCTCAGTTATTATATGAAGACATTTGTATTCTGCATTTAGTAAGGTTCGCCTATACCCTTCTAAGATGCACTGTAGGTGTGGCCCCACCAATTACCCTCCCTCCACCCCAAACTCCCCCCTCCCCTCCCTGCCCTTGCCCCTTTCCCCATATTCTTGTGCTATAGTCGGGTTATAGCCTTCATATGAAAGCTATAAATTAGCTTCATAGTAGGGCTGAGTACATTGGATA
>CAUYRH010146144.1:0-32830 GCA_963574655.1 Perodicticus potto | reverse complement strand
TGAGCTGTGATGCCACAGCACTCTATCCAGGGTGACAGCTTGAGGCTCTGTCTCAAAAAAAAAAAAAAATAGCTGGGCATTGTGGCGGGTGCCTTTAGTCCCAGTTACTTGGGAGGCAGAGGCAAGAGAATCGCTTAAGTACAGAAGTTGGAGGTTGCTGTGAGCTGTGATGCCACGGCACTCTACCCAGGGTGACAGCTTGAGGCTCTGTCTCAAAAAAAAAAAAAAAGGATTCCTTCTTCTTCCTGCCTGCACAGAAGGAACAGCTTACTCTCAGGCTTTTCCATCCAGAAATGATGAAGCAAGTAAGGAAGGACCTCTGGAGGAACTTGCTTCCCCTCACAGTATTTTGGGGCTTGGCTGAGGGCATGGGGTAGCTGTCTGTAGCTGGGACTCTGGGCTCAGATGGACCTGGCTTCACATCCTGGCCATGTTACTAAGTGTGTAACCACAGTCACTCGTCTTTGAGCCCATCCCAGAAGGCTGATGTGATGCCTGGAAGAGCAGTGCAGGGATGGTTCAATGCCCATAGCACAGTGGTTACAGCATCAGCCACATACACTGCGGGTGGCAGTTCGAACCCAGCCGGGCCAGCTAAACAACAATAACAACTGCAACAACAACAAAAAATAGCTGGGCGTTGTGGCAGGTCCTGTAGTCCCAGCTACTCGGGAGGCTGAGGCAAGAGAATCGCCTAAGCCCAAGAGCTGGAGGTTGCTGTGAGCTGTGATACCACAGCACTCTACCGAGGGCGACATAGTGAGAAAAAAAAAAATTGAGGAGTAAAGAAAAAGTGGTTGTAGGTGGTACAGCTGAAAGAAGATTGATCGTGACTTGTTAATTGTTTAAGTTGGGTAATGGGTATCCAACTTGGAATTCATTACACCATCCTCTCTACTTTTTCTATGTTTGGAATTTTCTATAATGAAATGATTTTATAAAAAAGAGGAGGAGAAGCAGATGAGAGGAGAGAGAGGGGTAGCAAGTATAGGCAATTTTCTTGAGAAATTTTACACAAAGTAGCTAAGTGGGGCAGTACTGGAATGGACATATAGGGCCAGGTTACGTTGTGGTGGTGCTTTTTTTCTTTCTTTTTTTTTTTTTTTTTTTTGTAGAGACAGTCTCACTTTGTCACCCTCGGTAGAGTGCTGTGAAGTCACAGCTCACAGCAACCTCCAGCTCTTGGGCTTAGGCGATTCTCTTGCCTCAGCCTCCCAAGTAGCTAGGACTACAGGCGCCCGCCACAGTGCCCGGCTAATTTTTGATGCATTTCGGCCAGGGCCAGGTTTGAACCCATCACCCTCAGTATATGGGGCTGGCGCCCTACTCGCTGAGCCACAGGCGCCGCCATGGTGGTGCTTTTTTTTACAGTTTTTTTTTGGCCTGGGCTGGGTTTGAACCCGTTACCTCCAGCATATGGGGCCAGCGCCTTACTCCTTTGAGCCACAGGTGCCACATGGTGGTGCTTTTTTTTTGAGGCAGAAATGCACTCTGTCGGCCTTGGGTAGAGTGCAGGGCATCATTATAGGTCACAGCAACCTCAAACTCTTGGGCTTGAGCAATCCTCTTACCTTACCCTCCCGAGGAGCTGGGACTACAGGCACCACCATAATGCCCTGCTGGTTTTTCTATTTTTAGTAGAGATGGGGTCTCGCTTTTGCTCAGGCTGGTCTCAAACTCCTGAACTCAAGCAATGCACCCTCCTCAGCCTCCCAGAGTCCTAGGATTATAGGCATGAGCCACCATGCCTGGCCAATGATGCTTTTTAAAGTTGGAGAAATTGGGCAATGCCTGTGGCTCAAGGAGTAGGGCGCTGGCCCCATATACTGGAGGTGATGGGTTCAAACCCGGCCCCGGAGAAAAACTGCAACAACAACAAAATAATAATAAATAAATAATCTAAAAAAAAAAATTGGTAGCTCTTTAAAAAAATAAATAAATAAAATAAAGTTGGAGAAATTATAAAATGTTTATGTTCAGGCGGGAAGTATCTAACAGGAAAAAATTGAAGGCTCAAGAAAGAGAAGGGACATTTGCCAGAGCAATGTCTTTGAAAGGAGAAAGGGATGTGGGCTCCAGTGCACAGGTGGAAAAAGTGGCCTAAGGAGCCCAGATCAGACCATCCCTAGGAACAGGAGGAAGACAGGGAATGGGCCTGATTTGCAAGGAAGAAAGGCAGTAACATTCGCTGGTCATCCTTGGTGCTGAACAATGATCAGGAAGCCTTTTGCACCTTCACATATGCTGTTATTTTCCATCACCCAGCCTTCTTTTGAGGTGAGACCTGTTATTTTCCCTAATTGCAGCTGAAGTTCAGAGAGGTTTAGTGATTTGCCCAAGTCAAACAGTCAGTTAGGAGGAGGAGCCAGTATTTGAACCCACATCTGCCTTACTCTCAAGTCTGGGCTGCAAAGGGATTGGCCTGCTTGTGAGGTCTACCCAGGACTGGAAACAGCAGGAGTAGGAGCATTGAGAAGGGGCTGGCCCTCATGGAGACATAGCTTCTGTCATGGGGGGCTCATGGTGTCCAGAAATACCTTGGGAGACAGCAGATGCCTTACTGAGCTGGCTGAGTGTGCTCACATCTCTGTTCACTCCCTGAGAGGCTGGCCCTGGCCTGGTTCCATGAGTGCTGTGCAGACAGACCCTACCCTGTGTTCCCAGCAAGGCAAGGAAAATGGGTACATGTGGCATGAATTTCTTCTCCGTCACTTGGTTCCAGAAAATCAGGGCAATTCATTTTCTTCCCAATCAGAGTCTGGATGAGAGTGTTGCTATCTTGTTTTGGGAGGTGGAGCAAGGCTGAATGCCCCCCAAAGCTGAAAGTAAACAGCTAGTGTCACCAGTGCAGCCTGAGAGAAAATGTACCCTAGTTACCATAGAAATGCTCATTCTGAGTGAAGGCAGCCAGCACAAGTCCCTGGGGGGACATAGCCAGTCAGAGAAGTGGGGAAGAGAGGAGAGGACGATGCCTGGCGATGCCTCTCTGCTCCTCCCACCTCATCTGCCTCAGACAAAACATTGACTCTCTCCATTGCAGTTGGGGTAAAGCATATGTGCCTCTCCTTCAGTCCCTACTTGGAGGAGGCTGCCCATCCCACCCTTCCTGTATCTCCAGGGAGGCTGCTCCTCTCCTGGCAGTCTTGGGTCCACTATCCAGGGGCTTGAACCAGTGAGCCCCTAGCATTCAGCTTGTGAAAATTCTGCTCCAACTAGTGCTCCCCAAAGCTCCAGGACCAAAATGGACCAGCTGTGGCCATCTCTCCTACCCACACTTTGCTCATTTGGGTTCTCTTATAGCAACTATGACTGAACTCCCCTGTTGCACAGATGGCAGCTGGTTGTAAAAGGTGACGCTGCGCCAGGCAGGGGGAGCAGGCTGCACTGTCAGGCCTATTCTCCTCTCATTCCCAGCTCCTCCTGGCCAAGCACCTTGGGCCTAGCTGCATGTCAGGCTATGCTAACTCTGGATGCTGTGTCCCTGGACCTCAACTGACCTGGGCTGGTTCTCTGAAGACCACTCTATATGCCCCTCTGCTACCAGCTAGACTGGGGCCAGGCTTTCCAGGCTGCTGAGCCCAGCTTTAAACAGATGCATTTACACATGAAAGTGAAGGTAGAATGGGGGTAGGACAGACAGTCTTGCTTCTGATGCCCCCTGGGCCCCCTCAAGGACCCCTTCCCAGTCACTGCTGCCTTTCCTGGCAGCTATAGCTGTAGTTCGTTTTTGTGAGCTCCTAAGATACTGAGGTTTGCCTCAACCACTGAATTGTTTATTTAATCCCAGCTCAGGTCACCTGTTGTTGCCTTAAGCAGAGCCCAGAAACAACCCCCCACCCCCACCCTACTGGGAAACAAGCTTTTGGGAGACCCTGTTTGCTGAGGGATCTTGAGAAAGAGTGCCCAAGGACAGATCCAGCCTTTCTGGGATTTTTACTTCTTTGCTTTAGAGATAAGGTCTTGTTCTTTCACCCAGCCTGTGGTGCAGTGGTCCAATCATAGCTCACTGTAACCTCAAACTCCAGGGCTCAAGCAATCCTCCTACCTCAGTCTTCTCAGTAGCTGGGACTATAAGCGTGTGCCACCATGCTCTTGGCTACTTTTTAACGTGTGCGCGTGTATACACACACACACACACACACACACACACACATATATTTTGGTAGAGACAGGTCACTGTGTTGTTTAGGCTGGTCTCAAATCACTGGCTTGAGTACCCTCTTTTTTTTTTTTTTGTAGAGACAGAGTTTCACTTTATTGCCCTCAGTAGAGTGCTGTGGTGTCACACAGCTCACAGCAATGTCCAACTCCTGGGCTTAGGCAATTCTCTTGCCTCAGCCTCCTGAGTAGCTGGGGCTACAGGCACCCACCACAACACCTGGCTATTTTTTTGTTGCAGTTTGGCCGGAGCCAAGTTTAAACCTGCCATCCTAAGTATATCGGGCCGGTGCCCTACCCACTGAGCCACAGGCGCTGCCCATGAGTAACTCTTTTAATGTCCAGTAAAAAAAGGCACTCACCTAATCATTCTAGAGCACACCAACAATTTGCATACAAATCATACTCAATTTCGGGGGTGGGGTACTTTGGAGCTCCAGAAGCCCATCCACAAACTGTCTTTGGATAGTTGATTTTAAATATCATTTGTGTCAGTGGCTCATGCCTGTAATCCCAGTATTTTGGGAAGCTTGAGCCTTGAAGTTCAAGGTTACAATGAGCCATGCACTCCAGCCTGAGCCGCAGAGTGGGACCCTGTCTAAATAAATAAGTACAGTTGTTATTTTGCCTACACACTGCATATAATAACATTTCATTGCATATGCTGATTCCGTCAGTGGGGAACACCCTTATGGAAATGGGGAAGGACAAGTAAGTGTAGTTTAAATAGTCACTGGCCAAGGAGCCTGTGGAACTGGGTCAAGAATACCTGGCCTAAGGGTTCATTTACTTTGCTTAGAAAGTTGAGGGATGAGTGGGATTTCTCCTTCCCCAGATACTGCCTGGCACCGTGCCTGGGTTTCATAGAAGGAATTTAGGGGCCAGGCAGGGGGAGTAGGAGCTGGGCGTGATGTTTGGGCTTCTCGCTGAGGAATGCTTCTGCTCACCCAAGAGAATCCCATGTCTGCCCAGAGGCTGGCTGGGAGGATAGATGAGGCCAAGTGGGATGGGAGTGCCCGTGCCAGCCACTCTCCAGCTCCCCAGCTTGGCTGTGTTTGTGGTTGCCTGGAGAAGGTGGGAAGGCTAATGACTTATTATCCCAGCAATTAGTCACATCACCAAGGCACACGATTCCCTGCAGGACGGGTGCCACCTGCTGCCACTCTGGCCCTGTGCTGTTTCTCTCCCCACTCTGGGCAGGGAATAAAACCCTAGGAAATGGCCACTACCCTTCTTCAGGCATGGACATTTGGCTGCGGCAGCCCCAGGACCAAGAAACTGGGACAAAAGGGTCACTCGCCCGTGCATGGCAGGGCCACATAAGATCTCCAGGGACCAGGGAGACTGAGTGTGGAGAGGTGTATGTGCACACTTAAGCCAAAGATTTCCCCACGTGCCCCTCCACGTGTTATGTGCAGATCCTGTCTGCACTTTGCATAGTAGGTGTACGAACATGTTGAAGGAAAGACCGCGTTTGTAAAAGAGAATCCTCTCAGGCCCCAGCAGGCAAGAGCTCCAGCAAGAGGCTCTCGGGAAAAGGGACTGTCCTGCTTGTTACTCCCCTGGGACATTCTCACTGAGTTGTCCCTCCTCCAGATTGGCCCCAGGGACTCTCACCTTCTAGATTTCAGTCCAAGGGAGGTCCAAACAAAACTCTTGTAGGTCAATAGTGACTGGTGAGAAACTGTTTTCAGTGATTCCTTCCTAACTCCAGGCTTCATATTCTGTTTTTTTTTTTTTTTTTTGAGACAGAGCCTCAAGCTGTCACCCTGGATAGAGTGCCATGGCATCACAACTCACAGCAACCTCCAATTCCTGGGCTCAAGCGAGTCTCTTGCCTCTACCTCCCAAGTAGCTGGGACTACAGGCGCCCACCACAACGCCCGGCCATTTTAGGCTTCATATTCTAATAGCACTAGTCAACATAAACTTGATGGGGCCTCACTTCACCTGTTTCTAAGAGAGTGGCATCTGCACCCACCTGTGGGGCAGCCTATTATCCTTTCTGGAGCATTTTCTGCCTCTTCCTGCCAGGAAAAGGTCCTGTAAAATCCCAGCTATCCCTTTTAGCCATAGGACAGTATCTGAACAGAAAGGGTGAGGATTTGGGAGTTGACATGGATCTGGTGCCCCCCAAGAGCTAGACCCTATGCAGGGGTCTCTCACACTTCATTTCATGTAATGTCTCACACTAGTTCTAATACATCTTCCCTACGTTTTTTTTTTTTTTCTTTGAGACAGAGCCTCAAGCTGTCATCCCGGAGAGAGTGCTGTGGCATCACAGCTCACAGCAACCTCCAATTCCTGGGCTCAAGCGAGTCTCCTGCTTCCACCTCCCAAGTGGCTGGGACCACAGGCGCCCGCCACAATGCCTGGCCATTTTTTGGTTGCAGCCGTCATTGTTGTTTAGCGGGCCAGGCTGCATTTGAACCTGCCAGCTCAGGTGTACATGGCTAGCGCCTTAGCCCGTTGAGCCACAGGCGCCGAGCCTTCCCTACGTTTTTTAAACTAAAAAAGTGAAGTGCAGTAGTGAGAGGGGGGAAGAAAGAAAAAGTAGAACAAAGAGCTCAACGTGTATCTGAACTATCAGTTGAGATAGCTCACTACCTTTGGACCAGCTGATTCCGCATTTCACAGATGAGAAAGCTGAATGTCAGTGCATTAAGTCACTTACCCAGGCTTCCCAGAGGCAGTGTGTGGCTGCACCAAGTGCAGACCCTGTTGTGTCTGCCTGCATGTCTACAGCATAGCTCACTATTTTCAGTCTGTGTGAAAAATGCACCTATGACATGAAGGGAGCACTTCTTCCTACTGTGTCCCCACCCCTGGAAGTAGGCCAGGGTTTGGGGCCCTAGGTCCTAGTCTTGGTTCTGCTGCTCTGTGACTGATCCAGGCTCTTTTCCTATCTGGGCCTTTCTGTCCTCACTTACAAAACATTCAATTCGGGCTCGGTGCCCATAGCTCAGTGGCTAGAGCGCCAGCCACATACACCGAGGCTGGTGAGTTTGAGCCTAGCCCGGGCCTGCTAAACAACAGTGACAACTCCAACCAAAAAACAGCTGGGCATTGTAGGGGGTTCCTGTAGTCCCAGCTACTTAGGCTGAGGCAAGAGAATCACTTAAGCCCAAGAGTTTGAGGTTGCTGTGAGCTGTGATGCCACAGCACTCAGCCCAAGGCGACATAGTGAGACTTTGTCTCAAAAATAAAAAAATAAAAAACACACAAAAAATTCAATTCGATAATGTTGAAGCCCTCAACACACACACTAATATTTTTAGACTGTACACAAGCCCAGGATAACTCACTGCACTGCTCCACCAACCAATTCTTCCTTTCCCTCCTGCAAAGTCTATCTGGATAAGCAGATAGACAGAAAGACAGAAAAAGCCTAGCCCCTAAAAACATGAATGAATGAAAGGAAGCCCTCCTAGCATGAGAAATCTCCCACTCTTAGCTGCTGGGCTCGTCAGTAATCCAGAGGCCACCATTTCGTCTGATCTCTGCAGGGGCTTCATCAATATTTCAGCTCCTCCAGAACGCTTTTCCTTGCAGCCACATCATCCATGCTCTCCAGGAGGGCTCCTGGGCTATGTATTCCCTGCATCCCTGTCCTGTGGGTGCTATCTCTGCTTGCCCTCATGTTCAGGGTTGGACCCACTTGTGCCAACCTAAAAGTGCAGCTTTGGTACTCACGTCCCCAGGGGCGATGGTGTATACAGGAGGCAAGTACACACCAGGCTACAGAGAGGGACAGGTTGGCACCTGCGAGCTGTCCACCCTGGGCAGGAACAGAGGGACAGATGAGGGAATTTTGGAAGGAAGCCAGGGTGTATCTCCCTGGCCTACTCTTTGTCTTAGTGTGCGTCAGGCCTTGCCCATACTCTCCGCCTCACCATGGGTATGGGTGGGGAAGGGTAGTGCTACTCCCATCTTGCCTAGGCTCAGGTGCTGGTCTTCTCTGTGGCTCAGGTGCAGTGGAGGCTTGCCTCTTGCATCAGTTGAGACGTCGTACTGCTGGCTTCTTGCGCAGTGACAAGATGGCAGCCCTGTTCACCAAGGTGGGAAAGACATGCCCAGTGGCTGGGGAGATTTGCCACAAGGTACAAGAGCTGCAGCAACAAGTAGAGGGCAGGTGAGCCCTCGGCCAGCCCTTCCCACCCCACCCCTCTGCTCTTCCCACTTGGCATTTGCTGCTTCCCAGGCCTGTTTCTTGTGGGACCTCTTTGTTGGCCCCTTACAGGCACGAAGCTCTGTTCTCTTCCTTCATGCCCCTGCCCCAGTCAGTTCTCTCTGCTCCCATCCTGTGCAGTTAATCCCCATTCTCAGTGCCTGGGACCTTTACACTCCTGAAGCCTTCATCCTCTTTGCAGGAAACCCTCAGGGGGCAGCCAGGAGACCCTGCGGAGACAGGGCTCCACCAGCGGGAAGGCCCCAGTCCTCAGCCCACAAGCCTTGAAACACATATGGGTACGCACAGCGCTGATCGAGAAAGTTCTGGACAGGGTTGTGCAGTACCTGTCGGAAAACTGCAGGTGACTGGCCCAACCCCCACACAGCCCCTCCCTCAGCCCACCTCCTGAGCGGTCCTTCAGCCCCACTCCTCGGCATGCTCCTCGGCTGGCTGGGACAGGCTGTAGGCAGCCTGCAAATCCCTGTCCAGCACCCTAGAAACATAAACCACACGAGGCACCCCACAAAACTCTGTCCTTAGGGACTCCTTCCTTCTTGGTAACTGATATGAATGTGGTCTTTGTGGAGACATTCTTTACCCCGTGAGCTCAACCAAGCTGGAATTAGTCCAGGAACCTCAGCAGTCACCCGTCTGTTTCCTCCTGGCAGCAAGTACTACGAGAAGGAGGCCTTGCTGGCAGACCCTGTATTTGGCCCAATCTTGGCCTGTCTTCTAGGTAAGCTTGAGAGAATAGAGGCTTCTCCTGGCCAGGGGGCGCTGAGAGGGACAAGCAGAGGGACAACCATCTGAACTGGCTGTCCCTTTCTACACAGTGGGACCCTGTGCCTTGGAATACACTAAGCTCAAGACAGCTGATCACTACTGGACTGACCCATCTGCTGATGAGCTTGTCCAGAGGCACCGTATCCGGGGTGCCCCAAATCGCCAGGACTCCCCTGCAAAGCGTCCAGCCCTAGGGGTAAGTGTCCCTCCCATCCTTTTGTTCCTCTAGGCTGTGCCCATGGGCCTGAGGGAGGGGAAACTGGCCTCCATACAGATTAGGCCTTGGGATGCCCCAGGGTAGCAGCCACCCCAGGAGAGCCTTCCTGCTACACCTAGCCCTTACAGAAATCCAGGATCCTATGCTGATTCGTGGCTGGACAGCAGAGGTGGCCAGAGAAAACTCGGGGCAGGAAGGACTCTGGGGTCAGCTAGAGAGGGTTGGTGTGGAGGCATGAGGGTTCTCAAACCCTGAGGCTCACTTACCAAGGCTAGAGGCTGAGCCGTGTTTTCTGAACAGATCCGGAAGCGGCACTCAAGTGGCAGCGTATCGGAGGATAGGCTGGCTGCCTGTGCCCGGGAGTATGTGGAGTCCCTGCACCAGAACTCGAGGACACGGCTGCTCTACGGCAAGAACAATGTGCTGGTGCAGCCGGTAGGAAGTTTCATGCTGCTTCCCCTCCCTTAGTCTTCCTCTTCTGAAGTTCCCAGAATTGGAAGCTTCTAGCCAAGTCTTTCCTTACCTAAAAAGATTGATCAGACGAGACCCTGTCTGTAAAAAATAGCCAGGCGTTGTGGCAGGTGCCTGTAGTCCCAGCTACTCGGGAGGCTGTGGCAAGAGAATCACTTGAGCCCAAGATTTGGAGGTTGCTGTGAGCTGTGACACCATAGCACTCTACCGAGGGTGACAAAGTGAGACTCTGTCTCAAAAAAAAAAAAGATTGACCAAAGAGAAGGGGGAGAACACCCTCCACCCCCCACTTATACAACTTATGCTTAGCTTTGAATTGGCAGAAGCCAGGGATGGCATCTGGTCTAGTAGAGAGGCCGTCCAGAGACAGGAACAGCAGCCAGCAGGCAGGGTGAGTGCCCAGCTTGGGCATGGGTGGCCTGGGATGCATCAGACATCCAGAAGGCTGACACAGGAGAGGCAATAGGACCAAGCCAACCAGGGAGGGGAGATGTCCAGATCTGCTATGAGGCTTCTTCTGCTTGGTCCAGCCCCTAGCCCAGGACATTGTGACTAGCCTAGCTTGGGCTCCCAGGCTCCCAAATGGAGTTGTCTTTTACAGGCTGTCTCTGAGAGCCTCTCAGCCCTTCCTTACCTCTGTCTTCTTTTGTGTGTCCTCCCGATAGAAGGAGGACATGGAGGCTGTCCCTGGCTACCTTTCCCTGCACCAATCAGCAGAGAGCCTAACTCTGAAGTGGACCCCCAACCAGCTTATGAACGGGACTCTGGGGGACTCTGAGCTGGAAAAGAGGTGGGAGCTTCGGGACTCACTCCCAGGAGCCAAGGAGGGGAGTCGGGGCTTGACCCCAGACCAGGGGAGGGAGAGACCCACCTTGCACCAGGGGGCAGAACTCATTTACATAGATGCCAAGAATTGCAGGGAGAGGCTGGCTAGAGTAAGTCCCAAGCTCTCTAAGACTCAGCCAAGCCTGGGTATGAAGAGGGTTGCCTGAGCCAACCTCTAGGAAGCTTAGAATGACAGGCTCTATGCCATAAGGGCAGCATGGGACTCCAGGGATGTGGCTGGCTGAGCTCACTTCTTGGCTGTGGTCATCCTATCTTCAGGGGGATTTCAGACGGTAGTAGGGCCAGAAGACAAGGAAGGCAAGATGGAGGTCTTGGGCCACAGTGACACCAATCTGGTTCCTTTCCAGTGTTTATTGGGATTATGCCCTGGTGGTGCCCTTCAGTCAGATTGTCTGCATCCACTGCCACCAGCAAAGTAAGCCGCCTTGGTCCCCAGCACAGTGGTGGGAAGGGAGAGGCTGCCTGCCTTCTCCCAACCATGCATGGGGCCTGTAGGACTTCTTATCCTCCTATTGTCCTTTCTAATGAGGCTCCTGGCCATGGTCTAGCTTGGCTGTTGTCCTACTCAACCTGGGGAGCCTGGCCAATAGGCCATGGTGATGGGCGGGGCAGTCTTGAGGTGGACCCAGCCTCACTTGCCCACTTTCTCCCCTCAGAGAGCGGTGGCACACTTGTGCTGGTGAGCCAGGATGGCATCCAGAGGCCACCACTGCACTTCCCACAGGGAGGACACCTGTTGTCCTTTCTGTCCTGTCTGGAGAATGGGCTGCTGCCTCGAGGACAGCTAGAGCCCCCGCTGTGGACCCAGCAGGGGAAGGTACCTCAGGATATAGGAGGCTCTGGGTGAAGGGCTATGTGGGTGGGTTCTCTACCCACCTCCCTCCCTTTCCTACATGGGGTTCTTAGGAGCAGTCTTGGGTGGGCCCCTGGATGGGACTCTGTCCTGGGTAGGCTGACCACCCACCCTTCCCTCTGCAGGGAAAGGTGTTCCCCAAGCTACGGAAACGAAGCAGCATACGCTCCATGGATGTGGAGGAGACAGGCTTGGGGCGCTCCACAGACTACGTGTTCCGGATCATCTACCCTGGGCACAGGCATGAGCACAGTGAGTGTCCCAGACTTCAGCCTTCAAAGAGGAGAAAAAGATGCCCAGGGAGGTGAGGGAGCACAGCATTGCTGAGGAGGGGTGGCCAGTGGGGTCCACTGACCAGGCCACGTTAAGACAAGCGGCTCATCGCTTAGCTTCCCAGCTGGGCCTTTTACCTGCAATTTAGGTCTTCTACCTGGCTCTCTTCCCCACCTCTTCACCTAAGACTGTACTGGATAGACCCAGGCATCACTATGCAAGATTCTCTTAGTCATCCTTTTAAGCTCTGCCCCTGGGAAAAGAAGGTGGGGAGACTAGAAGAAGGAGGTGGAGAACTCTCCATTTCTCTTAGGGCTGCCCCTGACCTCCACAGGGAGGCCTGGGTGTGGGATTGGTGCTTCTTTTTGATTGGTGCGAATTATTCCCTGACTCCCCTAGAGCCAGAGTCCTGCTCAGACCAGCTACTGATGAGAAGAGCTTTAGCTGAAATGTGAGGCTGCATCTGAAGAGGGCGAGACTTGGTGCTGCCTGGGGGACTTTGGGGGCTGGAGGGTCTTGTGGTGGCTTGGCCCTCATGGGTCTGGGTCCTGCCCTGCCATGGACATGTACCCTTGGGCCCGAGGGCTCCTTTCTGGACCAAGTGCTGCTGCTGCTACCTATAGGTTTCTCTGGGCCGGGCTTCTTTATCTTGAAGATAAAGTCAGGGAATTTGCCAGCCCAGAACATTTATTGCCAACCAGACCACTTGCTCCCTATATTTCCTAACTTGCGCCAAAAAGTTGTCAACAAATTGTCTCTGTGTTAGCGGACGGATCACCCAGGTGGCAATACATACAGCTCAGAGAGTCCCAGTGGGCTTAGGGGGCACAAGACGTGGGGATTCTCCCTCCTGTCCCACATACACCTGGCAAGGAGACACATCTTTTGCCAGACAGTGTTTGTAAATTTGGTGTTTAATCTCAGCATGTTGCTCAGTTTAGCTTATTCACTCTGCTTCCCCTCTTCAGTTCTTGGCATTTTCCAGTTCTAGTCACTTCACTTCAAGGACCATTTCCCCAGAGTGTGGTGAGCCAGGGCACCAAGGAACTAAAACTCAGCTGAATGACTCAGGCTCCTTGAGGGCAGCTCTGGGAAAACCCTTGGAGGGAAATAGTTGAACTTACAGTCTGAAAAGAGGGATTTGGAGTAATCTTCAGATCTGGTCCAGCCTGACCATGGCAGGAGCTGAAGAATGATCAGGCTGTATCTGCTGACAGCCTTGCCAGCCTTGACCAGGGCTGGTGAGCTCTCAAGTGCCAGCCTGTCCCAAACAGTTCCTGTCCTTCACATCCTTCCCTACCACCTCGTTCTCTCTCTTCTGTTCTTTGTAGAAGAGGGCCTCCTCCAACGAGTGCAACTCTGCAGCTGCCCCTAGCCCTTCACCTTCTTTCATACTCTCCCACGTAAATCATCAAAAGAGCTTTTGGGGCCTGACGCGGTGGCTCACGCCTGTAATCCTAGTACTTTGGGAGGCTGAGGTGGGTAGATCACCTGAGGTCAGGAGTTGGAGAACAGCCTGAGCAAGAATGAGACCCCATCTTCACTGAAAATAGAAAAACTAGCCGGGCATTGTGGTGGGCGCCTGTAGTCCCAGCTACTTGGGAGGCTGAGAGGCAAGAGGATCTCTTGAGCCCAAGAGTTTGAGGTTGCTGTGAGCTAGGATGCCGTGGCACTCTGCCCAGGGTGGCAGAGTGAGACTGTGTCTTAAAAAAAAAAAAAAGCTTTCTGGTCCCCTCCATTCCCCTCTTCTGTGCCCTGCAGGTTCAAGGTGGTCCTAGCCTCCATTCTGCTCACCTTGAGGGAGTCCCTCCTGCCCAGGGATGAGGGTCCTCATACCTCTGCCTCTCGCTATTTTCTTTGAGCAGTCACTATTAACTACCACCACCTAGCGGCCAGCCGCGCGGCCTCGGTGGACGATGATGAGGAAGAGGAGGATAAACTACACGCGATGCTCTCAATGATCTGCTCGCGGAACCTCACAGCTCCCAATCCGATGAAAGGTTTTTATCCCTCCCTTTCTCCCTGACCTGCCTCATCCTCCACCCCATCCCCCTGGGCCCACCTGCCACCCACCGCAGGGGCTGGAACAGCAGTGTTGGCATTACAGGACTTGCACCAAGGGTAGGTGAGGAAGGGCAGAAGGAGGGCAGGCAGGTGCTGGCACGAGGAGGGGATGGTACAGAGCACATGGTTCTGGGCTGCAGGGAGTGGGCTTCAGTCCTGAGAGGGAAGAAGGTTCACTGACCGGAAGGTGTGATCCTCTGATTGCCTCTTGGAGACCCCGAATGGCTCTCTGAGCCCATTCCTACTCCCAGGGTCATGCTGGCAAACGCTAGACAGTGATCTCTTTCTTTTTCGCCTGCTGATTGGAAAGACCAGCCTCTCGGCCTTGTGCTTCTGACTCCTGACTTTAATGGAAACAGAACAGAGATATGAGGCCATTCCTGGGGCACGGGTAGGGGCTGGACAGGTCATGCAGATAGTGAGTCCTGTGGGTTAGATAGATGAGGGGTTGGGGGCCACTACTGAAAAAGACTCCGGGGCTCAGTTTTCCCAGTAGACCTGAGAGCTTCAGCAAGCATGGCCTGGCACCTTAGCATGAAATCTAGGAATATCTGCAGTGTGGTGTTCAGAAAGGGGTACAGGCTCAGGGACTAGAGACATGAATTCCTGCCCCAGCTATGCTCCTGGTTCACTGTACGGTTTTAAGCAGGTGTCTCACCATCCTGAATCTCAGTCATCTTATTTGTGCCAGAGGTCTAAGACAGGTATGTTTCCAGCATCCCGGATTGTAGAGGTGCCCTTCCTTGGAAATGATACAGCACAGTCCCTCAGTGTCCCTCTGCCCACCGCCATCTCCTTAGAATAGAGCTGGTTGGTGAAGAAGGAACCCCTCTTTTGGGGGAGTTATCAGCCAGGATGCCTATGAGGGCTGGCAGGAGTGCTCAAGAAAGGGTGGGTTAGGAAGAGATCAGGGTGCCTCCTCTTTCCCATTCCTGTGCCCCAGGATCAGTCGCTGCTTTTTTTTTTGCAATTTTTGGCTGGGGCTAGGTTTGAACCTACCACCTCCGGCATATGGGGCTGGTGCCCTACTCGTTGAGCCACAGGAGCCACCCTTTTTTTGCAGTTTTTGGCCAGGGCTGGGTTTGAACCCGCCACCTCTGGCATATGGAGCCGGCGCCTTACTCCTTTGAGCCACAGGCACCACCTAGTCTCTGTAGAGAGTGTCTTAAGACTATGTCACACTCCTCTTATTCTTCCACAAAGTTTTGCCAAGGGGCCCAGTTCCTTAGCCCAGCCACTATGCCAATAATAATGAATCTCTCCATGTCTGGGCCATGGCTTAGCACACATCCAGCACACCCGGCCACCGCCCTTTCTTACTGCCATATTCCTGCCCTGGTGCCTGCACTCCCTCCCAGGCCCTCCAGTGTGAGCTGTAGGCCAGACCCAGGTGGGAACATTCCATTTCTGGTGTTTTTTGCCTACACACACCTGCCACCTGGTTCCTTGCAAACCTGGATTTAGGGCAGATGCTTATTTATAGGTTAACTGACTTTGAGCTGTGTGGAAAGGTTGAGCTCTGGGAGAGGTCAAGGAGCCCCTTCTTATCTTACCCTATGAGCTGGTCATCAAGCTGGAGGCTGGAAGGTCCCAGCAGAGCCCTTGCCTAACAGACTTGGTGATAGAAAGCCTGCAAGATCAGAGAAATTTCCAGGACCACTTGCCAGGGTCAAGAGGCCTCAGGGTTTGTTTAGGAACCCCCGTGGGGAACTCAGGGGCTAGAGCAATTCATTATGCAGCTCTTGGGCCCCCAATACTTGGGAAAGGGAAGGAAGTGTAACAGCAGAATCTGTAGGTGTTTGTGGAGAGGGGTGGAGGATGGAGCCCCCTCCACTCCAGTCCATAATGACAACACTGTTGAGTCCGTTCTGCCAGCCATTGCTTTTCAGGCCTGCAACATGCTTGACTTGTGCATGTGAATCAAGTGGCGGGGTGTCCAGATTTCCCCTCCCTCCCTCTCTTTTCCCCTTCCCTCTCCTGCTGCCTCCTCCTCAGAGCAGAGATGCTATTCACTCTAATTCTGCTCCAGGCCAGGCACCTTTCACTCGGAGTCTTAGGGGCTGTAGGGTTCACCCACCCTGATTGTTTTGCTTTACACTTTCCTCACACTCAGAGGAGAGAGTCAGAGTCAAAGCTTACCCAGCAGACCCCCCCGCCCAGCCTGCTGCCCCTCACCCAGCCACTCCAGAGCTCCAGCTGTCTGCACTGGGTTAATTCAGAGTCGCAGTGTTCAATATTGGCTGGTTCAGCTCCTTCCTGGAGAATTAAGGTGAAGAGCATTGACCCAGGAGACTTGCCTTCGTCGGGCCCTGCTTTTTGGGCATGAGCTTGTTTCCCTTTGTACCTGCCCTCTGCCCTCTGCCCCTGCCGCCTTCCCTGCCTGCCCGCCTGCTGCCTGCTACCTGCCTGGCTGGGCCTCCTACCAGGACTGGCCTCTCTCCCGCCTGTGGCAGGGACATGCGCTGGGCTCCTGTCTTACCTTACCTGCACTGGTCCTTTCCCTCTCCTTCCCAGAGTCTCAGGCATGGCTTGCAACCCCCCTCACTCCCAGAGCCGCAGCCCCTCCTCACCAAGTATGTTCCCTTAATTTGCCTCCTGGTGGAGCTGAAGGGCCATATACCTACCAAAATGTCAGCCATGGGCCTGGGAAATGAGCCCCAGACACAGCTGGGCAGCTCCTGAGGGGACTGGAGGGGGCTCAGCTCAGCTTTCCACAGCAAGGCACACCCAGAACTGGAGTCTGGCTCCCACAAAAACAAGTTCTAGGCCTGCTCCACGCCACGCAAGGCCCAGGCTGAGCCCGCGCCCTCTAGACTGAAGGAGAAGCAGCATTGGCAGGAGTCTGCTCAGCACACACGGCTCTCTCTCTTCTTGTTCTTCACTCTTCTCTGCTCTGTTCCTCCCTCCTGGTGTCACCTCCTAGTCCTTTCACTTCCTGCCTTCACTTTGCTTTATCTCTGTGGCTCACTGGACCCGCCAAAGTCCCCCATGAGCAGTGCCCTGCCCGACTTGGGCCCTGGAAGCTCTCGAGGATCTTCAGTTCTGATTCAGACCAGCTGGGCTGGCTGAGAAGGCTCTGTCTGCTGGTGGTATAGACGTGTCCAAGGAGCTATCTTCTGAGGCTACACTGGGGCATGTTCTTCTATGACTAGCATGTTGGATGATGGGCCTGTGGGCCCAGCCTCCATCCCCATCCCCACGGTATCCTAGCAGCCTGGGCATTTTGCCCTTCCTTACAGTTCATTGATGTGTTTTTAGGTAGGCCACGGTGCTGACTGCAGTGAGGCTAGGCAAGAATGGAGGAGCCCATCTAGCCTGCCGTGGGTTCTGGTACCTGGGGCGGCTGGCTCAGGGAAGGAGCACTGTTCCTCCTTAACAACTGGCTACCAGATCTGGCCTCTCTCAGAACAGTGAGGCCTGTAGGACAGGTGGCTTGGGTATCCCTGGGGGGCTTTGATAAGCAGGGACTCCCATAGAGGGCAGGGCTCAGAATTTGAAGCATTCTAAGCACCTTTCTGAGTATCTCAGAGTTTGCCCAAGAGGGCCAGGCTGAATCCTTGAAGGCCAAGCTAACTGGCAGCATTTTAGGGAACTCAGGCCTTTGTTCCTTCTCTTTCTTTCCCCTTTAGAAAAGCAAGCGTTTGCTGGCAGCGAGATGGAGATAGACACTCACAGTCATTCATTGATAAAAGTTCTCAAGTATTTTATTGCATGTAGAAAGACACCATGCCAACCCTCTCCAGGCTTGGTGGAGGCTGGGAAGTGTCAGGCACCTTCTCTCCCTGCCATTTCTGTCTCTGGGCTCTGGACCAGGCAGGCACCATTCCTGAGATTTTCCACCAATGGGTGACTTCATGCTGCAGCTCTGGGCACAGAGGTGGGCATGCTGCAGGGTGCCTGGGAGAAGAGATCTCTGAATCCCTGACCACGGGCTCCCTTGCTGCCCTCAGATGCTGGTGACATGATCGAGATGCAGGGCTTTGGACCCAGCCTGCCAGCCTGGCACCTGGAGCCCCTGTGTGGTCAGGGCTCCTCCTGCCTCTCCTGTTCCTCCAGCAGCTCCCCATATGTGACCCCCAGCCATTGCAGCTGTGTTCCCGACCGGTGAGTGAGCGGGACCCAGAATATCAGCTTCCCTAATGTGTCCATCTATGTGTATGTCCATCTGTCCTTAGAGACTGTGTAACTTGTATGGCAGGGTGGCCTCTGGAGTTGGACAGACATGCATTCAAATTTCACTTCTGCTACCCATGTGACTTTGGCAAGTAACTGAGTCACTGTGAGCCTCTATGGTTTTGAGCCTCAGTTTCCTCATCTGTAAAATGGGAATAATACCACCTGCTTACTAAGGCACTTGTGAGGACTAAATGAGATATAACTGTGTGAACATCCAAAGTTTGTGCCTGGCACATACTAGGTGCTCAGTGCTTGTGAGCGTCCCTTCCTGATGTGACATAGATTCTGCTGTTGAGCCGTACATCTGAGGATACTCAGATACCTGGGCATCTGCTATGTGTCAAAAGCAGCACAAGTGGGCTTCATGTAAGCTGTTCTCTCTTATCTGTTTCTCTTAGTGACTGTCAGGTCCCGTGGCTCTATCTAGTTTCACATGAAGAAAACAAGATTTATTTTTTTTTTTTTTTTTGAGAGAGAGCCTCAAGCTATCACCCTGGATAGAGTGCTATGGCATCACAGCTCACAGCAACCTCCAATTCCTGGGCTCAAGTGAGTCTCTTGCCTCCGCCTCCCAAGTAGCTGGGACTACAGGTGCCTGCCACAACGCCTGGCCATTTTTTTTTTGGTTGCAGCCATCATTGTTGTTTGGCGGGCCCAGGCTGGATTCGAACCCTCCAGCTCAGGTGTACATGGCTGGCGCCTTAGCCTGTTGAGCCACAGGCGCCGCGCCAGAAAACAAGATTTATTAAAGTCAAGTTAGTTGCCAGGCCAGGCGTGCTGGCTCATACCTATAATCCTAGCGTTCTGGGAGGCTGAAGCGGGTGGATTGCTTGAGCTCATGAGTTCGAGACTAGCTTGAGCAAAAGCGATACCCCGTCTCTACTAAAAATAGAAAATCTGAGGCAAGGGCGGTGCCTGTGGCGCAGTGAGTAAGGCGCTGGCCCCATATACCGAGGGTGGCGGGTTCAAACCCGGCCCCAGCCAAACTGCAACAAAAAATAGCCAGGGACTGGACAGGCGGGCGCCTGTGGTCCCTGCTACTCGGGGGGCTGAGGCAAGAGAATCGCCTAAGCCCAGGAGTTGGAGGTTGCTGTGGGCTGTGTGACGCCACGGCACTCTACCGAGGGCAATAAAGTGAGACTATCTCTTAAAAAAAAAAAAAAAAGAAAGAGAATCTGAGGCAAGAGGATTGCTTGAAGCCCAAGAATTGGAGGTTGCTGTGAGCTATGATGCCATAGCACTCTACCCAGGGTGACAGCTTGAGGCTTTGTCTCAAAAACAAATTAATTAATTAATTAATTAATTAAAATAAAATAAGTTAGTTGCCAAAGGTCTCTGGGTTGTTAGGGGCTAGGCAGGGCCATAGGCATCTCTATCCAGGGTGGCTGGCAGGGACGGGGAGCCTGCTGACATGGTACGGGGCTGTGGATCCTATTCCGTACATCATCCCAAGTGCCCAACCTGTCCCCTCAGCACACTCGTCCTTCCTTCTTTTCCTCCTCTCACTGCAGGGGCCATGGGTCCCTTCTCTCTGAGCCAGGCTGTTTCCACAGGTTGCCCCTCAGGCTACTGTGTGAGAGCATGAAGAGGCAGATTGTGTCCCGGGCCTTCTACGGCTGTGAGTATGGGGTGAGGTGGGGCTGTGAGTGACTGGGGGCAGGAGAGGCGCCTCGCTCACAGCCTCTGGCTGCCCACTGCAGGGCTGGCATACTGCCGCCACCTGTCCACGGTACGGACCCACCTGTCAGCGCTGGTGCATCACAACATTATCCCACCCGACCGGCCCCCCGGGGCTTCAGGAGGCCTCACCAAGGATGTGTGGAGCAAGTATCAGAAGGACAAAAAGGTATAAACTCTGGGGTTCCAGGGCCAGAGGCTAGGTCAAGGGGCCTGGGTAGGCAGCAGTGGGTGCAAAACAACTTGCTTGTAGACCAACTGGGCATTCCGGATAAAATGTGAGGTGGATGGGGTTGACGTGTCAAGACTGATGGCCACGGATGACCTGGGTCATGGTAGAATCCCATACAAACTGGGTAGAATCCCATACAATGGTTTTACATGGAAGGGGACTGGACAGTGGCTCCACGTTGCCCTGGGACCCCAGGCAGAACTTTGCCTCTCTCTGGGCTGTTTCCTGCCCTATAAGGAAGGAGGGTGGAACTAGATCTCATTTGGGGCAGAGGAGGACATGGCTGTCCCAAAGCAGGGTTTGCCTGGGCTTCAGCAGAAAGCCCCTACCGGGCCTCCAGTTCTCCACGGGAAGGGGCTCAGCTGGGCCACGCTGACTGTGGGGCTGCACAGTCTTTACTCCTGGGTCCCTCAGAACTATAAGGAGCTGGAGCTGCTGCGGCAGGTTTACTATGGAGGTGTGGAGCATGAGATCCGCAAAGACGTCTGGCCCTTTCTGCTTGGCCACTACAAGTTTGGCATGAGCAAGAAGGAGATGGAGCAGGTTAGGGGAGCCTATTCCCATGGGGCTGGGGAGATGGGAGGCTGGGCCCAGACCCCAGGGAGGGGGCCTCGTAAGCCTCAGCTCCTTCCCGGCTGGAAAGAAACATGGCACAGGAAGATGTTAGCAGGGAGGCTCCACTGTCCCCACCCTGGGACCCTACTCTAGTTTCTAGCTGTCCCAGCCTCTAAGACTCGGGGCCAGAGGCCCAGTGCCTGCCCAGCCCTGCAGAGGAGGGCCTGGTGCAGCCCTCCCCACCATGATCATGGTGTGGTCTGAGGACAGGTGGATGCAGTGGTGGCAGCAAGGTACCAGCAGGTGTTGGCGGAGTGGAAGGCCTGCGAGGTGGTGGTGAGGCAACGCGAGCGGGAGGCTCACCCAGCCACACTCACCAAGTTCTCCTCGGGCAGCAGCATCGACAGCCACGTGCAGCGCCTCATCCACCGAGATTCCACCATCAGCAACGACGTGAGCCAGACGGGGCCTTGAGGGTGGGGGGCCTGCAGGGAGCCACTCGCATTTATGCACAGTAGTCTGGGACCCTAGCCTGGCTTCTGATACTAGCTGTGGAGCCCTAGAGGGAAGGTTTAATGAGGCTGTCCCATTTTCTTCAACTGAAAAATAGATAGCTGTCCCTCTGCTGCCAACTTTTCTGGGTATTGTAGGAATAAAATGAGATAGTGCATTGTGTTCTGTTTGAACCAACTAGTAAGGAAAGAAAGGTTCACTGGGAATTAGGGGAAACCCTCTGTCCTTGTAGAGAGACCTCAGAGCTAGCAATAGGCAGCCCTGGGTCCCAGTCCTAGATCCACTACTGACAAGATGAGTATCTCTGGGCAGAAACTTCCATCTCTGGGTCTCGATTTCTCCTCTCCACTCATATCCTCTGATTACAAAAGCTTCCTGGAGAGGCTTGGCGTCTGTAGCTCAAACGGCTAAGGCACCAGCCACATACACTGGAGCTGGCGGGTTCGAATCCAGCCTGGGCCTGCCAAACAACAATGACAACTATAACCAAAAAATAGCCAGGTGTTGTGGCAGGCACCTGTAGTTCCAGCTACTTCGGAGGCTGAGGCAAGAGGATCTCTTAAGCCCAAGAGTTTGAGGTTGCTGTGAGCTGTGATGTCACAGCACTCTACCCAGGGCAACAACTTGAGACTCTGTCTGAAAAAAAAAAAAAAAAGGGCGGTGCCTGTGGCTCAAAGGAGTAGGGCACCGGCCCCATATGCCAGAGGTGGCGGGTTCAAACCCAGCCCTGGCCAAAAACTGCAAAAAAAAAGCTTCCTGGAGAACTCTTGGCCAGAGAACAAGGGAGCAGTCAGAATGATCCCATTGGTGTCTACTGATGAAAGCCTCCTTCCCTTGTGATACTGTCTGTTGCCTTATAGAATGAACTATGCAAAGCTAGCAGAGCACGGGAGGGTAGTTCTTCTTGGCATCACCCCTGCCTTTAGAACAGCAAGTTCTAAACTATGCCTACTTGGCCCAACCAACACTGATGAGTTTCATTTCTTTTTTTTTTTTTTTTTTTTTTAATTGTTGGGGATTCTTTGAAGGTACAAGAAACGAGGTTACACTGATTGCGTTTGTTAGGTAAAGTCCCTCTGATGAGTTTCATTTTTAAGGATATTCTTTTACTTATTTGTTTTTTCTTTAACATTGCCTTTTTAGATACTGTGTATTCTTTTTACTTTACTAAATCTTTAATAATATTAACAGAAAATCTAAGTTGAAACAAGACTTTTTTTTTTTTTAGACAGAATCTCAATATGTTGCCCTCAGTAGAGTGCTGTGGCGTCATCGCTCATAGCAACCTCAGACTCTTGGGCTCAAGAGATCCTCTTGCCTCAGCCTCCCAAGTAGCTGGGACTGCAGGGGTTTGCCATGCCTAGCTAGTTTTAGTGTTTCTATTTTTAGTAGAGACGGGGTCTCACTCTTGCTCAGGCTGGTCTTGAACTCCTAAGCTCAGGCAGTCCACCCACCTCAGCCTTCCAGAGTGCTAGGCTTATAGGCGTGAGCCACTGCACCCTGCTGAAGCAGGAGTTAAATACGACTAACAAGAAACTCTGTCCTCTCCCATGTCCTTTGTTCTTAATCCCCTATTCATGAATGTGTTCTCCTTCTCCCTGCCTTTGGGTTTTGTAAAAGTCTGTACTAGTGTCCAGCTGCTCGGCTCACAGATGGCAGCCTCCTTCCCTTCCTTGCTGGCTGTGCTCTGAGGCTCCTGATTCCCTCAGAGCAGAGTTGTGGCCTTACCCCATCCTTCATGCTTCTAGCCTAAAGTGAAAACTACTCTTAGCATCCCTTTCCCAACTTACTCTAAATAGAAAAAGAATGACCAAAAACAGTCTGTGGGGCAGCACCTGTGGCTCAGTGGGTAGGGCGCCAGCTGCATATACCAAGGGTGGTGGGTTCGAGCCTGGCCCCAGCCAAACTGCAGCAAGAGAAAATAGCTGGGCGTTGTGGCGGGCACCTGTAGTCCCAGCTACTCGGGAGGCTGAAGCAAGAGAATCACCTAAGCCCGAGAGCTGGAGTTTGCTGTGAGCTGTGTCTTCCGAGGGCAATAAAGTGAGACTCTCTGTAAGA
Source organism: Perodicticus potto (assembly GCA_963574655.1). Lineage (NCBI taxonomy): Eukaryota > Metazoa > Chordata > Mammalia > Primates > Lorisidae > Perodicticus > Perodicticus potto. Next base: position 9,783 of record CAUYRH010146144.1, on the reverse strand, counting down.
AAAAAAAAAAAAAAAAAACAGTCTGTGTATGTCTCTTATTTTACCTGTGATTGGTCCATTGTTTCCAATCAGTAGAATATGTTGTTTCCTTTTACCTCTTAATTCTCCTCACATTTGCTGAGGGCTAATGTAAATGACTGGGTTACAGTAGAAACTTCCTATCTTGGCCTGCTGAATGTTGAGTACTGAAATAGGAAAATCTTGTTTTTCCTAAAACCTCTAGTGGGCCTTTCAACCAGGGTGCTTCAGCAGCTACACCTAAACACCAAGGACCCTCTGCTGGTCTGGTGGTGACTTGAGGCATCTGTAGAATGAGACTTAGCTGACACTAGCCACTGAGTGTCCAGGCCTCTGGTTTCCCTTCTTTTCAGCAGCCTTGGAGTGCTTCCTACAAGCACAGACTGGACAGGGCTCAGACATATTTGCCCAGAGACCTTGTTTCTCTCTCTTGGGGCGTGGGTCAGAAGCTGGCTTGGTGCCCAGTGGTGGCAGTGTTGGAGGCCATGGTGGGAGTAGGGGAGTGAAGAGAACTCTCAATTCCCGCTCCATTCTGACCCTGGGAGGAGGCAGGACTGCTGGAAGAGGCTGGAGTTCAGGTAGGAGCTGCTGTCTCTTCACCCCTACCAGGTATTTATTTCTGTGGATGAGCTGGAGCCCCCAGGGCCCCAGGGACCTGAAGATTTCAGACCAAAGCCTGACCAGGAACTGGGAGCTGGGACCCCGGGCACAGCCGTGGTGGAACAGCAGCAGTCAGTGGAGTTTGACTCTCCGGACTCAGGACTTCCATCCTCTCGCAATTACTCCGTGGCCTCAGGCATCCAGTCCAGCCTAGATGAGGGGCAGAGCGTGGGCTTCGAAGAGGAGGATGGCAGTAGGGAGGAAGGGTCCAATGAGCCGATCCCTGCAGCCCACACCTTCCCCGAGCCCCAAGATCCCAACCAGGAGAAGGCTTCTCAGGCCGGAGAGCTGGAGGCAGGAGAGGAGCTTGCGGCTGTGTGTGCTGCTGCCTACACTGTATGTGGGCATCCCTCAGGCATTGTTCCCAGCTGGCCCCAGAGGCCTCCCTGACATCCCAAAGCTTGGGGATGGGCTGGCAGGGTGGAAGGTGGGGGTGCTCTAGCTGTCCTGGAAGGGAGCACTAGCCCATCTCTCAGCAGCCCAAGAAGACTGTATTCTCCGGATTCCCTGGGTTCCCCATGTTGCTGCAGTTTGTTTGTTTAGGCTCCTCCTGCCCCAGTCTGAGGGGGGCTGATCAGTCTCACCCCTGACGGCACTCCACTCTTCCAGATAGAATTACTGGACACTGTGGCCTTAAATCTGCACCGCATAGACAAGGATGTGCAGAGATGTGACCGCAACTACTGGTACTTCACGTCCCCCAACCTCGAGAGACTCCGAGACATCATGTGCAGGTGCCGTGTGGGGCAGGGGTCGGGTGGGAGGTGGGGACGATGTCTCACACCCTGCGGCCGCCTGCTCTGTGAAAGGTTAGGTCTGGAAGGTGCCCTGCTCCTCTATCCTGTATCTGAATCACACTTGGCTCCCCTTGTCTGGAACACCTTTTTCCTCAACATCCCTCACCCCACCCCTCTTCGTTCTTAGAGGTCTTTGGGATCTTAGCTTTAGGCACACTTCTTTAGGAAGTCTTACCTGACTTCCCTAACCTTGTCCCACATCCAAGCTGTGCTAGTCTCTTGTCTCTTTTGAGTGCCTTGGGGACAGGGGCCTGGGGTTGTTCTCTACTGTCTCCCAGGGTGGGATGCACAGTAAGTGCCTCAAGGTCATGGGAAAGCTAACTTCTGGATAGTAGGCTGCTCTAGAGGCCGTCTCCCCGGGGATCCCTGAAGGGAGGGAAGGATGGAGCATAGCCACAGTGACTCTGTCCCTGGCATTTCAGCTACGTGTGGGAGCACCTGGACGTGGGCTATGTGCAGGGCATGTGTGACCTGCTGGCACCTCTCCTGGTCATCCTCGACAATGGTGAGGGAATGAGGGGGGTTTCCTAAGATGATTTTGGGATTGGGCTAACGTAAGCTAGAGAAAGGCAAAGAAGATGGCTAGGTCTGGGAGGCCAAGACAGGTGGACTGCTTGAGCTCAGGAGTTTGAGACCAGCCTGAGCAAGAGTGAGATCCTGTCTCTACTAAAAATAGAAAAACTAGCTAGGTGTCATGGTGGGTGCCTGTAGTTGTCCCAGCTACTTGGGAGGCTGAGGCAGGAGGATCGCTTAAGTCCAAGAGTTTGAGGTTGCTGTGAGCTATGATGCTACCACACTCAAGTCAAAGTGACAGAGAGAGACATTGTCTCGAAAAAAAAAAAAAAAAAAGGCAGCTAGGTTTGGAAGGTGGAAACGTGAGCCAGCCTTGCCCTCCAGGGTCTCTTGCCCTGCTGGCTTCACTCCTGTCTCCCTTCAGATCAGCTGGCCTACAGCTGCTTCAGCCACCTCATGAAGAGGATGAGCCAGAACTTCCCCAATGGGGGTGCCATGGACACCCACTTTGCCAATATGCGGTCTCTCATCCAGGTATGCCGCCACGGGTACATGAGCAGGCAGAACTGGGTTTGTCCTCCCTTGCCAGGGAACATTCCAAAAATGTCCTTTACATATAAGCTTTATTTCTTTCATTTTAAAAAATACTGTTTTTAGTGTCACAAATTGAGTATGTGTGTGCGAACGCTTGTTCCCATGAAAGTTCTGGAGAGTAGTAGGGATTGATGAAAATGGTGTAACTCAGCTGGGTGTGGTGACTCACGTGTAATCCCAGCACTCCGGGAGGCCCAGGTGGGTATTTTGCCTGAGCTCAGGAGTTCGAGACCAGCCTGAGCAAGAGTGAGACCTCATTTCTAAAAAAATAGCGGGCATTGTGGTGAGTGTTTGTAGTCCCAGCTACTTGGGAGGCTGAGATGAGAGAATCACTTGAGCCCAAGAGTTTGAGGTTGCTGTGAGCTGTGGCACCACAGCACTCTACTGAGGGCAACAAAGTGAGACTGTCTCAAAAGAAAAAAAAAAAAAGGAAATGATATAACTTTAAAAAGAATATACCCAGAGATGCAACCCCCATCTTAGGAGATCTGAAGGGTAGGGAGGGCAGCTACGGGGTGGACAGGAAGGTCTGGGAACCCCACCCTCCCCTGGGCATGGAGGACGGTGAGGTGGGTGGCAGAGAGGCAGCATCAGTTCAGGGTTCAGTCTCTCTCCCTTTCCTCGCCCATGTAAGATCCTGGACTCAGAGCTGTTTGAGCTGATGCATCAGAATGGAGACTACACCCACTTCTACTTCTGCTACCGCTGGTTCCTGTTGGATTTTAAGAGAGGTCAGAAGTGGGTTGGATCAATGGGCTAGGGTCAGGGATAGTGGGAGGTTCCTCTTCCCCAAAGCCAGTGGTTTTTAGTCATAAATGTACTTGGAAACCATCTGGGGAACTTTTAAAAACTACCAGTGCCCTGGATGCCACCAAGCTCCAGACTTACTAACCATGGCTGCCTGGGGGTATGTGTTCTTAAAGGCTCCCTAGGTGATTCCCAAGTGCGGACAGGCTTGACAGTCACTACTCCAATAAGTTAGGGTTTTCAGAACTTTTTTCAAGCCAAAACATCCCTGAGTACCAAGATGTAAGGCCTATAAAAGTAGAGTTGAGTCCAGCACAGGTGCTTGCACCTACAGTCCCAGCTACTCAGAGGCTGAGGTGGGAGGATCATTTGAGCCCAGGAGTTTGAGACCAGCCTGGCCAATATAGGAAGACCTCATCTCTTAAAAAAAAAAAAAAGAAAGAAAAGAAAAGAAAAGAAAAATTAAGCTAGATATAGTGGTATGTACCTGTAGTTCTAGCTTCTTGGGAGGCTGAGGTGGGAGGATTGCTTGACCCCAGGAATTTGAGGCTGCATTAAGCTATAATCATGCCACTGCACTCCAGCCTTGGTGACAGAGGGAGACCCTGTCTCTCTTTTTTTTTTTTTGAGACAATAATCTCACTACATTGCCCTTATGCCTTGGCGTCAACTGCTCACAGCAACCTCAAACTCTTGAGATTAAGCAATTCTCTTGCCTCAGCCTCCCAAGTAGCTAGGACTATAGGTGCCCGCCACGACACCTGGCTGTTTTTGTGTTGCAGTTGTCTTTGTTGTTTTAGCAGGCCTGGGCTGGGCTCGAACCCGTCACCCCTAGTGTATGTGTCTGGTGCCCTAACCACTGAGCTACAGGTGCCTAGCCAGAGAACTTGTCTCTCTCTTTTTCTTTTTTAAAGACAGAGTCTCACTTTGTTGCCCTCAGTAGAGTGCTGTGCTGTCACAGCTCACAGCACCTTCCAGCTCTTGGGCTTAGGCGATTCTCTTGCCTCAGCCTCCCAAGTAGCTGGGGCTACAGGCACCTGCCAGAACGCCCGGCTATTTTTTTGTTGCAGTTTGGCCGAGGCCAGGTTTGAACCCGCCACCTTCAGTATATGGGGCCGGCACCCTACTCGTTGAGCCACAGGCGCCGCCCAACAACCCTGTCTCTTTTAAAAAAAAAAAAAAAAAAAAAGTGAGTTGTTCTGGTGAAGCACAGATACATAGTCAGCAGGAACCCAGACTGCAGAAATTACCTAAGAGGGCTCGGCGCCTGTGGCTCAACGGGCTAAGGCGCCAGCCACGTATACCTGAGCTGGCGGGTTTGAATCCAGCCCGGGCCCTCCAAACAACAATGACGGCTGCAACCAAAAAATGGCCAGGCGTTGTGGCGGGCGCCTGTAGTCCCAGCTACTTGGGAGGCGGAGACTAGAGACTCGCTTGAGCCCAGGAATTGGAGGTTGCTGTGAGCTGTGATGCCACGGCACTCTATCCAGGGTGACAGCTTGAGGCTCTGTCTCAAAAAAAAAAAGAAATTACCTAAGAGAAGAGTGGGGTCTTGGGTACAAAACCCCCATTCTTGAACTAGGCTATGTGTAATGGAGAATCCTATGACCTGGCCAGATGGTGCCCTGACTCCCTACCTGGCTCCACCTGGAGGCCAATGACCAGCCAGCCAGGCTTAGCCTTAGGCCCAGCCATGTGGTTGGAACCCGGTGAGCACCAGCCCCTTACTGTCCTCAGAGCTGCTGTACGAGGATGTGTTTGCTGTGTGGGAGGTGATCTGGGCGGCCAAGCACATCTCATCAGAGCACTTTGTCCTGTTCATCGCCCTTGCCCTGGTAGAGGCCTACCGAGAGATTATCCGCGACAACAACATGGACTTCACTGACATCATCAAGTTTTTCAATGGTATGCGCTGGTCTAGCAGTCCTGGCTACACCCAGCAGGCGCCCTCCCCTCGCCTGCACCTCCAGCCTCTACCTCCGGCCTGGGCAGAGTTAGAGGATTCTCAGGAATTCTGAGGTCCTTTCCCTATAGGTAGGATGTCAGGAATCTAGCTGAGTTAGGAGGATTGCTTGAAGCCAAGAGTTTGTGACTAGCCTGGGTGACATAGTGAGACCCTATCTCTTAAAAAAAACAAGAATCCAGCAGGTAGAAACAGCAGAGAAGCCAGCCACAGCCTCAAGCCTACTACCCTCTCTCTGGGCCTCCTTACTACTACCCCTGTTTCCCCCAGAACGGGCTGAGCGTCATGATGCCCAGGAGATCCTGCGGATTGCCCGGGACCTCGTCCACAAGGTGCAGATGCTCATAGAGAACAAGTGAGAGCCGCAGCTGTTGTGTAGAGCCTGGGCACCAGGCCCCTGGGCTGCAGCAGTGAGAGGGCCAGGGGTGTCACAACCCTGACTGCCCTGACCTCCAGCTGACCCTGCCTATCCAACTGTGTTCCTAACAAAGTGATTGTGAGTCTGGGATTTGACTCCGGGCATTGCTGTCCCTGGAGGGCAAGTCAGGGGCCAGGATGCCCTCACACCAGGGCAGGGATAGGAAGGGGTCAGCCTCAGGGAGCAGGTGCCTTGGGGAACATCTACTCTGCTCCCCTCCCAAATATCTGGGAATAGCCCCACTGTCACCTGTAGCCTCAGCCCAGACTGTTCCCCGTGACTCAACCTGGGGCCCTGTAAAGTTGGTAGGGGCTATTATGGCCTGGGCCCTCCCTGGCAAGGGTTGTGTGGGGGAAGGGTTCTGTACTCGCTGTTCTGGGAGTCCCTTTGCAGTCCGGTGCATTGCGTGCACACCAGACCCGCTTGGGGCAGCCTGAACAGCTGCCAGTTCAGCCATGTGTGCAATAGACCTGGGTACCTTCCAGGCCCTCCCCTGAGATTCTGGGGCAGTCAGAAGATGTGGGCCCTGGGTGGGAGCAGCCCACCTCAGCAGCACTGCCACTGCCCCTCCCCACTCTGTACAGTGCACCCATGTGTGTCTGTACAGTCTGACTCTTGCCACCCTGCCCTGGCTGTATGCAGTAGATACTGCCCTGGAAACTGTGTGTAAGGATGCTCTTGCCAGTTGGTGATCTGGAATGCAGTTGGAACATGTGCTCTTGAGAAGAATCCCAGAGCAGTTCTGTAGGGAAGCACTTCTGTCAGTTCCTCTCAGGGACAGGCCTCAGAGCTTCAGGGCAGCCCATCGTCTGTCCCAGGCATCTACTGAGTCCCTGGGGCTGCAGGAGGTCAGGCATGCCTGGGTCTCCCATGTCTGTCCCTGGTGGGAAGCAAGGCTGGCTCTGCCTTCCACATGCTTCTTGGGATGCCGAGAGGCCTAGGAACCCCTTGAAGAAGCTGCATTCACAGGGATGCCAGGAAGGGCATACCTCTTGACCCCAGGCATGCTGCTTGCTCTGTCATCACCTTTTCCCTCCACCCTAACACATGCAGGTGAGGCCTTGCCCTGGGACCTGGAGGCTGTGCCTGGGCTGAGTCCTGTATGGTAGTCGCCAGGGTCTGGCAGACTTTCTGCATTTAAGAAACACAAGAAAGGTCCAGAAGCCCTTCTGCATCCAGCACAGCCTTCCCAGCCCTCCCCTGCCCCTGGGCACTGCATAGCCTGTTTTGGCCACCCCACGTGTCCATCCCTGTTGTCGTGAGTCTTTGGCCTCCACCAAGCACTGGTGGCCATTTGTGTGCCTGCCTTAGTGATGCAGTGTTTTTGTGAGGAGCAGAGTGTGTATGTTTTTTGGCTCAGAAACTATACTCTTCAGTGTAACAGACTAATAAACATAGCATTTGGCAACACTCAAGGCTCTGGGGGCTGCTTGTGGGACTGGCTGGACTTTGAGAGACAGTGATGGGGAATTCTACAAACTCCACGAATGAGCAGTGAAAAGGGCCAGTGCTAGAAGGCAAGGGTGGCAAAAAGGGAACTATAGTTGCCAAGAGAGGGCTGTGGGCTGCTCAGGGAGATGGGGTTTGTGTGATAGCTAAACTTCAAGTAGTCAGTGCCCTATGGATATCCCATCTCAGATTGACCAGGGGCTCCTTCAGCCTGGGGATGAGAGTAGGCCCTTGTCCCACTCCTTCCCTGACTGCCTCCTGACCAAGAAGCAGCAAGTGAGCAGCTAGAATGTGTATAGGAATTCATGGGAGCCTCCTGGCCCCTCCAGCATCTGAGGGCCCTGCTCTTCTTGCTGTGGCTATTACCCTCTGGATACTGTCTCTGAAATTCTTGGATCAGACTTGGGCTCGGAGGGAGTATGAGGAGGAATTATGAGGTTTGGAAAAGGCCCAAATATAATAATAACAACTGGTCAATAACCTCTTTTTCTGCCTTTCCTCAACCCCAAGGTGTCACTGGCTGAGCTCACTACTCATGGCTCCAGGTAGAGGACTACAGTCAACTAACCTGTTCTGCCTTTCTGGACATTAGGGCCTGTAGTCAATTCACTCTAGAGCTGAAAATCCCATCCCATGGCCCTGGCAGGTTGAATCCAGCTTTTGGGACAGAAAGCAGATTAATGGCCAGAGCTGCCCAGGCTGCACAGACAGCTTTGGGGCCCGGCAACTTGTTAAGCCCCTAGGGGAGTGGGCCTTCCCCCACTCCCACTGATTCTGTTGCCCTCACTTACCAGGTGTGGCTCATACCTGTAATGCTAACACTGGGAGGCTGAGGTGGGAGGATTGCTGGAGGCTAAGAGTTGGAGGCTGCAGTGAGCCATGATTGCACCACTGCACTCCATCCTGGGTGACAGCAAGACCCTGTACCAAATAATAATGATAATAAAATAACAGTTCTCTCTCCTATGATCACCTAAATGAGATTCACCAAAGGCCCAGGGATAAGCTAGACTGTGAGCAGCCCAGTTTCTTTGCATACTCCTATCCCTTCTCACATTTATTTCAGCTTTATATTTTATTCCAGGCAACTGCTTATGACATAGATAGTATTAATGTCTCAATACCAGACCATGCAACTGGGTGGGATTCTAGGACCAGAGGGAATTCCATCCCATAGCCAAAATCATGGGTCTGCTGTGAGCAGGGGCAGTCTTATAGGTGGGGAGAGTGAAAAGCATGGTAAGCTCTCACCCTTGGAAAGTCACATCATCATTTTTTTTTTTGAGACTGAGTCTTATTATGTCACCCTCGGTAGAGTGCTGTGACATCACAGCTCACAGCAACCTCAAACTCTTTGGGCTTAAGCAATTCTCTTGCCTCAGCCTCCGGAGCAGCTGGGACTACAGGCATCTGCCACAACACCTGGCTATTTTTTGGTTTAGAGTTGTTGTTTAGCAGGCCTGGGCCGGGCTCGAACCTGCTAGCCTCAGTGTATGTGGCTGGCACCGTACTCACTGAGCTATGGGCGCCAGGCCTCACGTTGTTTTCTTTGATAGAGTAGGAACTGGTATGGAGGCAATTGGATTCATACTTTGGATTTTTTTTTCCCGTTACTCTGACTACAAATCCTTCTCTTATAAGCTCCAGCTGAGATAGGAGGGACTGTCTTTTGAGCACAGCTTCTGCCTATGTTTAAGATTTAACAACCGAGTCACTCCTGCCAGGGCAGGTCAAGATTTAACAACCGAGTCACTCCTGCCAGTGTAGGGTCTTCATCTGTGTCCCCAGTGCTGAGTATAGTGCCTGGCATCGAGTGAGCACTCTGGAAGGGTAACACCAAATGTAACCTCTTTCCCTAAAGTGGCAGTTGGAGGCCAGGGGAAATGACCCAGCTCTTCCCTAAACTACCAGCAGAGGGAGCCCGCATCTCACAAGCGAAAGAGCTGGCACAACAGTGGGGCAGCAGGGAGAACTGGGTCTGAACTTCCTTGAGGTGAGCCTTTCTTCTGAGACCACAACCCCAAGACATTTGTGGACACCACTCACTTCTTCACGAGTACCTCGCCTTCCACTAACCCCAGAATGGGTCAGTCAGTTCCTCCTGCTGAGATTGAGAGTCAGGTGCTAACAGGGAGTAGAGGTAAGAGCAGGCAGCCTGGTTTACAGCTCACCCAGCTAATGGATGCCCACCTCACTTCTCTTGCTTGGTCTTGAGGCAGCTGCCACAGGGCTGGTTTCCTCTGCACCCTGGGGAGACATGCAGCTACAGGACAAGGGTCTTCAAGGCCTATGTAAAGCTGAGAATACTGACACTTTGGCTTCTGATCTCCAACATCTTCCCTTTCTAGTTCCTTTCCCTGAAGAACAGCTTTATGAACTGAGTGACCTGTTGTGACTACAGCCCCCGAAGTGTCTTCTTAGGACTAGCCTCTCATGTCCTGTGTCCAGATGCTGGGGCAATTCCCTCTACCTTTGTGTATGTGTGTGTGTGGTTTTTGTTTTTGTCTTTCCTTTTTTTTTTTTTTTTTTTTTTTTTTATAAAGAGTATCAATTTTTAACCCACGGTAGATTGCCATGGCGTCACACTGCTAACAGCAACCTCCATCACCTGGGCTTAGGCCATT